>KQ086037.1:0-89042 GCA_001020605.1 Schizopora paradoxa
GTACTGTAGTATTTCGACCGTAAGTTCGTCACAGGTCACAGGCCCCTCCGAACTGAACCTAATTTCCGTGACAGTCACGCCAAAATTCGCCTTCCGAACTATGTTTTGTGACACTCTAAATTATTATTTAAATGCATTTAAATATTATTTTTCGCAAACAACAACCTTTTGAGCCGGTTTTTGGCTTTCAAATAAGGTGATTTCCCATATTGACATGACGGATCACCTCGGGAGCCTCAGAAAGCCCCAAAGGGGCCATCTGCTCTATTATTTTAGCTAATATTAAATATTTAAGTCGAACTAAAATTTAGTTCGTCACAGGTCCCAGGCCCTGTCGAACTATCGAACTAACGTTCCCAAAATGTCACACCGAAACTCGCCGAACTTACATTGTTGAGAAATGGGCGATGGACCCTAGGGTCCACACCCATATCGGGAAGGTGATCTGAACACAGCCGCTGGCGCGTGTTGTCAATTGTCCTCTCCTACTGGGCCAGGCCGTCCGTGCAAAGTTTATGTAAGCGAAAGAAGCGCAAGAAGCGCGTTGACAGATTTGACAGAGAACATCTGTCGTCAGGATTAACATTTTGTGATTCTTGATCTTGCTCAGTAGAAGCCCAAACGATGAATCCGATCACGCACGAAGAAATGCAGCGAGGAAATCTTCGGCGCCTCAAGGCCTCGGGTGTATGAGAGTGTGGGGTTTTTCCTCGAGTTGAGCACGCAGTCGAAAGACTACAAGACGTCAAAGGGAGGATCTACTCCACCACCACAAGCACTTTAAAAGTAAAGAATTTTCTCTCTTTGCTCAGATGGACTCGCATGGACTCGCCTCGTGAAGGAATTATGTGCGTAAGTTGCACGATCCTTCGAGATTTGTCTCTTTCAAGACGCTAAAGTAACTAATTGAATCAGAAACCTGGCTTTTCAATGAGCCATGGCATTTTTTCAAGGTACGTTACACAACACCTGCTCAATTGGAAGACGATCGTCTCTCCGGAGAGCCCGAATATTTCTCCAAACGTCAGAAAATTGAAGACAGTGTCCAAGAAGCAGAGTATTGCGCTGTAGATCTCCATGTGCACCCCACTTGCTGAAACTTGAAACTCACAGCAGGTTTTCACAGTGAAACCGTCTTGCATGCATTCGCCCCGCAGCCATGTCGACTCAAGAGATTTGGACCGCGCTCGACAATACACGCTCTACAATTTTGTCCGCTTACAACTCGTTGGACGACCTGCGCGCGTCATTTGAGGAGCTCTCGAAATCCACAGCCACCCGTCTAGACAAGCTCCAAAACTCTGTATTTTACGCAGACGATTCGATCCGGACGCTCTCTGCTCGAATGGAGACCTTGATCATCGCTTCCAACTACTTTAACTTTTCACGAGCAACGGTCACCATAAGTGCTCTGCAACCGCATGAGACTTCACCCAGAGAAAGTCTCCAACAGACTGTGTATGGCCCCGAGAAGGCTCAGGCGAACGGAGAATTCAAGCTGGATGATTTTGTGAGTGTTTGTCATTTCTGAATTGCACGCAAATCTTACAATTTTATAGCTGATTGTGTACTCATTCGAGGGATCCCAAGGCAGTCGCGGTTCTTACTGCTTTGTTGGAGAAGATCTCCTCGAGGATTATAAGGCCTCCGAAAGCATCAGTGATGTGAATTCGACAATTCGCAACACTCTGCTCCGCACCCGTCTTCTCGCTGCGCAACCAGCTCCGAGCGGTACATTCGACCACACAAGTCTAGCCAGAATTGCTTGGGATGCATTAGAGAAGTTCAAGAGTAAGGGCATCGTGGATGGCATTGTCTCTCTGCATACGTCTATTCCTGTAAGTTGCTTTCAATCTGTTGTGCTGTAGCTCAGGAACTGACTGTTACCTTAGATATTCTCCTCGTATCTGGATATCGTCCCAAAGGACATTGTCATTCAGACGAAGGAAGAGAAGGCTACGAGAGAGAGAGAAAGAGCCGATCGCCTAGAGAAAACCACTGTAGTTGACATGACTCTGTCCTTCGAGAGAGTTCAAATGTAGTAAATAGAACACGTACATTGTTGTAATCGTACATTTAGGCACTCTTACCAATGTAGATTGAAATTTTTATCTATCAAGAAGAAAATTTCAGTTGCAAAAACACAAGACGGCGTGAGCGTCACTTTGAGGCAACTTGCCATGCATATGCATGCACCTCAAACCCCAGACTTACGCTCAGCCACTCAAGTCAACATCCCGTCCAATGAAAAACATTAAAGTATGTATTTGAATCCTGTTCATGTTTCAAACCTACGCTGATGTTGAGTTACAGGTCAAACTAACGGACCTATCTCTGAACGAGGAACAGAAGAAGGGCGTGGAGAACACTTACAACACTAAGGCACACTTTTTCAAAGAATTCAACAAGAACAATGCGGCTGAACAAGCTGAAGCCGTGGAGCTCTTGCAGACTCTTGGTTTGGATCGCCAGAGTCGAGAGCTTCCGGAGAGGCGTTGGAGGGCCGTGTGGAGCACAAAATGGTCGCTCATTAGTGGCGAAAGTAGGCGACGAATTCTGTTTCAGTGGTGCGTTGAGCTCTTCACCTCGAGTACCAAGGCTGATTTGACGTACCTTGAAAGCTTGTGTGGATACGATCACCTTGTGAGACAGAGCACGGAAAGAGATAGAGCTGCAAAGGCCCCCGAATCCAAAAAGCAACCATCGCGCTCGCACGAATGGCACAGAAAGTCTGCGTACGCTTTTACGGGCTGCCTGGCGCATGTGGATATCACGGAGAATAAGGAAACTGGCGTAGTCGACCGCGTTGTTGGAATAATTGAGCACAATGCTGAGTGCATTGCCGCAGAATTGGTCCATAGACCCGCAGTGGCCCTTCACGAGCATGTCTACGAGATCGCTATAGAACAGTTACGCGCGGGTGCAAGGTAAAACCAAACTCATAAATCAAAGACTTACTAATCCAAGAATTGTTTCTACGATGGTAGCATATCCGCAATTGCTTCCAAAAATGCAGAGTTGCAAGAGAAGATGGCGTACCGAGGGATGGGAGAGCCGGGTCCTCAAAAGTATCGATACCACTTCCTGCCCTCTGATCACAGCACACTATACCGAAAGTTGAGTAGGTCAAACGGTATAGATCCATCTCGCTTACCACAATACAACGTCCATGAATGGCTCGACCCGGAATCGGAGAACTACAACGAAAAAATACGCAATGGCGTCTTTCACTACGTCCCTCGATCAGATGACGACGATAGATTCGAAATTGGGATAGCTACCGTGGAAATGGACGAGGCAGCTTGGAAGTACGGCCATTCCTCTCAAATAATTCTTGACGGTACATTTGGGGTCTGCTCGGAGCGCCTGCTACTCTTCATAGTTATGGTTATAGACGAGGCATGGAAAGGCGTACCAGTTTCTTTCCTGCTATTCTCCGCCGCGACAGGTACCAAGGCCACCCACGCAAGTTACAACCGCGCAATCCTTCAAAAGCTAATCAGAGCATGGAAAACTCATCTCGGAGAGCGCAGCGGAAAGGGATTCAGACCTTTAGTGGCAATAACGGACACGGACACAAAGGAGCGGTCGGCCTTATTGGATGTCTGGCCGTCGTTGTGGTTGCTACTGTGCAAGTTCCATGTGCGTCAATGCTGGACCAACAATCGTAAAGCGGTCCTTCGAGAGTCGAAAGGCTCACCCTTCTGGAATGACCTTGTCCGAGACCGACTGTGTCAGTTGGAAGAAAAGTGAGCGTATTTGGGAATGGATGTAAACCTGCTTCTACTAGTACTTACCGAGCCTTGAAAGTTTGCTTTCTTCCGTCTTGCATGCAGACGCCATGAAACTCATTGAACAGCAACGAGTTGATCTTCAGGCGATAACAAGCGAAGCGGACGCAAAAAAGGCGTCTGCAGCGGGATTGAAACATATCTCATACCTTACGCAACACTGGATGCCCATTCCTCTGTGGTCTGGCTGGTCTCAATTTGGTCGGTCCCATGCTTCACGGTTGCTCGGCGTTGAATTGGAGGGCGTCCTTCCGACAACGAACCATCTTGAGTCTTTCAACGCTGTCTTGAAGCGCGTCCATCTACCGCGTTGGCTTCGATCGGGTCATCGACTAAGATTCGATTCCTTCATTCACATCCTCGTCACGCAAATTCTCCCAGACATTTACAGCACTCGACGCGCTCGTCAGAATTACGACAAATGGTTGAAAGAACGCTTTTCTCACCTAGGCAACGCCGCTCTTGCTACAAACCAGCCTGAAGTGCAGTCCGGTCAAACAAAACCAACGCCGCTGTGCTATTGGCCTGAGGATGCAAAAGGAGAAGTGGAAGGGAAGGCGCTTATTCGTACTGGACGCTTGTCTCAGCCGCTTTACGGCGCATCTCCCGATATCTTTCTTTCGACATGTGCATCGTCATCGGCTGTCCTGTCCGACCCGGCTCATAGTCGATATGCTGTTTGCTTGCACCGGATGGGTCCTTCTTCGTGCACGTGTATAAGATTTCAAGACAGAGGTGGTGCTTGTAAGCACATGCGGGCACTACGGATAATAGTCGACGATTGGGTTTCCACAGGGTCGGTGGCACCTATGTACTATCCATTGGATATGCAAGACGCGCTGAAAGTAAATGCTTACTTCGAGAGCCTCTCCGGACCACGGAATTCCCAAGGACATCCAGTCGGTGGGGTGCTCGTTGAGCCTCCATCTGTTCCAGCACCTCCGTCTGCGACAGCTCTCGGCGTACTTGTCGCTTTAGCCTCTGTAACGGAGGAGGATGAAACATACGACAAAATCCAGGAGGAGATTGTGCATGCATCCGGAAGCGAGTCAGATTCTGAGGATGACGAACAACTGGTGAGTGAATCTACTTATTATTTGAAAAGGAAACCGTAGAAAAGTAACGCACTCAATTTGAAGCCGTCAAACCTGCAAGCGGATGCACTGCAATTCCAAGTCCAATCAAGGACTGAACACGCCGCGCGATCAATAATGCCAGAGCTTCACGGAATCAACAATATGCTTGGTGAAGCCGCGCTTGCCCCAACAGCCGGCCTGTTGGAGTTTTTGGAAACAATCAACCAGCTATCGGAGAGGTTATCTAAGGCGCTCACCCTTCAGCAGACCGTCATCAACGCAACCTCGGACCTTTCTTCTCAAGCAGTTGCTGTCCCAAGCAAGCCCCGAACCGTCTTGGATAATGCGGGAGCGTCAAAGCGACTTCGTGCACCTTCACCCGAACGCCGACAGGTTCGAAAGCAGTCCCATGCACCTTTGTAAATGAGTTTTAAATTTTTTAAAACTCTTGTAGATATCTCAGTGAATGTTTCAAGGATAATAATAAGACGACTTTCGTGTATGGAAACAAAGCAGATTTACCTTTTTGTCAATATTTAAAAATGTACCGCAGTGTCCAACGTGGGATAGTGAAACTAAGCGAGGGGGTGATTGCGAGTGTCCACTCGGTGGACACTTCCCCCCTCGCTTAGATTGTGTCAGAGTGCGGAGGCGCGTCCAGCTAATGCACATCTGAACGCGTCACTCGCAAAAGGTAATGCTCTGCCGATGCGGCATAAAATGCATTTTTTCCATTGACTGCGATGCCGCTATGATAAATATTTGGCAAAACAATACATATTTAACCATAAAATATGGATTGGAATGAACGAATACGTACTCAAAGACACGTTATGAGAGCATTCGTCTCGCTCGCATTCATCTCGTCTATGTGAATGTCGATAAATTAGCGAAGGCGCCCGTCCATCCGGGCTCGGAGCAACAAACATCTCCGATACCTCGATATCGTCTCCCCTGGTGCAGAAACTCCGATCATTGATTCCTCGTCGAAAACGGGACGTATCGAGTGCAGATGGGTCGGCGCCGGGCGAGTGAGAAGGACTTCAACGGCTTTGTACGTGCGTGCTGTCTGTCGGTCACCGCTCCGACCCATCATACTATCCTTATCGCGTCGCTCCATCCCTCCAGTCGCATTTGAACAACGCGAGTAGGTCCATCTTCGACGCTGCCATCATTCGAGGCTCGCTTCCGTTCGCTCCGACTTGATTTTCACAGCGCATCCCATCTTCATCATGTACGCATAAAGAGAATGTCGCGTAAGAGATAGAAAACGCGTGAGCGAGGCGTGGAGAGGAGTTTCGAATGAGCGGTTTGCAAGGTTGAGGTGGTGGAGCCGCAAACTCACCACGATGCAATTGTTCGACGTTCTCTTTGCTCGCTGTCTTGCTGCCGTCGCCATCCCGTCCCCACCTTCGTACATCTTAAATCGCGGTTTGGGCTTCATAGCTGCGGCCAGGTGTGTGTCTATTTGCAAGATAGCTGAAAGTTGGAAGCCTTGCGCGCCGTGCATGAGTCGCATTATTTGTCGTCCTTCGGGGCGTAGCTCATGATGTGGAGCTGGTATTAAGATTGCCAGCTCTCATCTCGCTCGGAGAGAACGGCGTGCGGAGGTGCTGGGGGAGTATTTTACATGTTGCGTTTGACATGGACTTTGTTTTCCCCTTCCCCGTGTAGACATAGACGGGTCGTAACTTATCGGGGGCGGACGAGCTAGCCATTAGGTTAGTCGCCAGTGCGATGCGTTCATCGTGCTTGCTTTCGTCAATCCGTCTCGCCTCTGTGCACTTTTACGGGTCCCATAGACGTCGACCGAGCTGCAAAGCGCCGACGGCGCAGTGCACGTCGCCAACGCCTCGATCTCGTCTCTCCTCGTGCTAAACCTTCGATTCCTCGACGACGGAGTCAGCGCAGACGGGACGTATCGAGTGTGGATGGGCGGTCTCAGAGAAAGTAGGAAGGGAATTGGAGGTTGCTTCGTGCGTGCGTGCTGACTGTCGTTCTCCGCTAATACTTTAATTTACACTGCGGATGCACTGCAGAGGATCACTGTGAGGTCGCGCACATGCAGGAGATACCACGAACGGCGTAGTCGATGTTGGATCTGCGAGCCTTGGATAAACGTTGGGTGTAAAGGAATACACAATTTACGGCGCACCTGTTCAGACCCCATCCTGCGTCCTCCACCCTTGCTGCTTGCCTCCTGTCTATATATCCACGCCATACTCTATTCTCTTGCTGCGACCTCTTGATTCTTCTTCCACCAAACGTGGGCGGGACATAAGGTGAGCGTTGTTGTCGGTCCTAAAAGGCTTAAGAACATCCACCAGACGTATCGCGCGAGTATTATCGTTGGGAGAATGGCAGGGTCGGGACTGGAAACAATAAACGTCAGTTTGGCGGCGCAACTCAACAGGCCAAAGTACGTAGTACTTCAGCAAGCAATGACCTCGTAATCGCCCACCAACGTCTCTCCAGCGTGTCCTTCTCCGTCCAAGCCTCTATTCTCCACATCTTTCTCCGATCTTCAAGTGCTGTGAACGTTGCTACCTCCCGTCAACGTTTGGCATCGGATTGGGGAGCCGCGTCCTGAAGGTAGTGTGGCACGAGGAGCTCGGCAGGTGTAGACGAGCGCGGTCATAGTATCAACGCCATATCGTCGTTCGTGCTTGTGTTCAGTCAGAGTCCGAGATAGGAGGACATCGACGGGTTTTTGTGCGTGGATTTTGAAAGCTCTGCGAGGGGCCATGCGTAAGGCTATTGTTTATTCGATTTCGAAGTGAGACTCACCTTGATGTTACCTGCACAATTATTCGACGGCGGAATATTTCGAAAGCTCTTGACACGAACCGTCGACCACGCCCGTCCGGACGCCGAATGCAGTCGAGGAGTGAAGTCGTGTCTGTATTGTCCGAAGTGAAATTGAGAGGACGTATCAAACACAGATGAATGATGTCCTAGCGTCGTGTCCGTATGACAAACACATGGCTTCCTAACGCGCCCCCCGCCAGCATTCAACTGGTCGTCGTCGTCGCGTAAAGGTGTGGAGGAGGGGTCGATGTATCGCAAGCGGGCGAACGACACCATACTAGTAATGTCGTTGTCGTCACCTGTTGGAACGAGGGCGCGACATCGTCAACGGAACGTATCGACGGCAGACTAGCATCCAATATCCAATGCCTGCCGTCGCCTCCCGGCATCAACTCACAGCACCTCGTTCTCCTTCCCTCCAGCCTCGATAAGTCATAGATCTCGGCGCCTCCGCGAACTCGCCATGTGCCGATGGTATAGATTGAAAGAACGGTGTCGTAGACCGAGGTAGCGAGCTCATCCCTCGAAATGCAATGTATTTGCTAGGCTTCGTCTTCGTCGTTGCTCTGGTAGCGCTGCGACTCTCGAACGACGATGATGGGACGTAGCATGTGTGGGCGAGCAGGGGTTTGGCGCAGTGGAAGATATCATAGTCGAGTTTCATGGCGTTCGCGCATGCTGTTGCTGAAGATCTAGATATGCTTCGGCCAGCGTGCACGTCAGTATCGTGAATCGACAGCAAGAATTTGGGGTACGCACCATGTTGAGTTCATCTCGTGCCCATGCCTATCTTCCATCTTCGCCGTCGCCTCATCCAGTATCGAAAGTTGGCGAGCTGGCGCGTCGTGTCCCATGTCAACGACATCCACCCTTCACATGCCAGCCTCATCTGACCTCTCGACGTCCTCCGACTTCGGCGTCACTTCGATTGCTGCAGCCCTTCGTCAACGGAGTAGAACGCTGCAGACTTGATGCAAGGTGAAAGTTAGTATCAAAAAGCTGTAATGCGTTCACGAACTCACCTCGACATTCGGCTCTACTCGATTTCCATTTGCTGTAGGGGGGTACAATTGCATAATGAAACACGCTGATCGCAGAAAATATGGTACAAATCAGCAAGATGTTACGTTGGGACGGCGAGTGTGGTCTATGTGAATACCTGGCGGGCATTGACACGCCGAAGAGACGCGCACGAGCAGCTCGACAGGCGTTGATCATCTTCGCGCATGGCCCTTCACGGCGCGCGCCGACCAGTTACGCATAGTGTGAGTGCGGGAAGTCCGCTGAACACCACGACGGAGATAATGAAAGCGTTAGAAAGGGAAGACAATGAACACGGAATCAGTACGTACGAGCCTCTTCTCCCATTCAAACCCAACGATTCCGCCTTCCCCGCTGGTTTCTCTCTAAACTCATCGTTCCATCAACACTTCCTTCCCCCCTTTTCGCTTCCACGAGCGTGTCCCAAGGTAAAGCAACCCAACGGCGAGTGCAAAAGCGAGAGAGCGACAGCTTGACGTATGTCGGTCTGATTCGATTGAAGCGTGGCTTTTGATGCTGAGGGACGACATCTGATCGATGTAACACAGATGCATGCGCCGATAGCGACAAGGCGTGACGATACAATACGTTAGAAAGGCAATGAGGACCATCGTAGTCGTGGACGTACGTTGCAGTAAAGCGTGAGGCCGCGAGGCGTCATAGATGTCGACCGATTGCCAGCTGAGCGCCGGTGAGCTTCTGTACTTCGAAAGCCAAAATCTAATCACTGAATCACTCACCTATTGCTTCTTCGACCCCACAGAACCTGTCTCATCGCTTGCTTGACTGGAGTACCACAATGGTAGGGTGGACCAAGGCAACTTCGCAGACGAGCATGGTTCATGGCACTCGTGACCATTGCAGGGCCCAACATGCGCTCGGGACATGAGGCAAGTCCTTTGGCGTAAGGATCCGGCAAACGCAGCTTACACTTTAAGCAACAGCGTCTCGATCCACCTTCGGAAGTTGCAAGTTCGACGTGCTGCGAGTACTGGAAGATGACGGTACCAACTTCGGCGAGTGCGGTAGTACTATAGTGCTGTCTGTGTCACTCTGTCACTCTGTTTCCCAGGTCGCTGGTGAGAGCCCTTTCGTGCATTGAAAAATAGGTCCTTACCTTGTGGACACGCCAGAGCGTTTTGTTGGTCAAGGAAACTAATGCGAAGCTCTTCGCGGGTGAAGTTGGACATCCAATGTCTGTCAGACGTGGGACAGTAAAACTAAGCGAGGGGGGCGATCGAGAGTGTCCACCGAGTGGACACTCGTCCCCCTCGCTTAGTTTTACCACAGCTACTAAGCGCGACACCTCAAGAAATCAGCAATATTAATGTCCGCCTGTATCTCGTCACTGCCAGGAATCTCGCAAGAAGAGCTAGACGAAGCTATCGAAATTTTAGAAGTCATCCTCTTGAGGGAAACTGGTGGTGCGCTTCAAGTTGTCCTTCGCGAACCTGACGCGTCCAACGACGCGTCAGGTGCAAGATCGCGTCTTTCACAGACCGCGGACACGATTAAACGACTAGTAGAGAGCCTGAAAACAGGTGAGGACTATATTGCATTGGACAGTGCGTTGGAACTAAAGTAACTACCAGTGAGGGACGGGTCGCGAGCAGCGCTGTCCGAGTCCTTCACTCCATCGCAAAAGCGCAAGTCGGTCAATCTGCCGACTCTCAGCTTTCGCGACAGAATAACTTATCATCGGCAACTCCTCACACCGTCAGCCACCCCTTCCCCCGCTCAATTTACTTTCCCTTCGGTACTACTACCTTACCCAACTCCCAGTCCCAGTCCTCCAAAGAGGCGCGTCGACGACTCCGAAAATGATGACGACAATTCTCCCCACATCACGAAGAGGGCTCGAAACTTATCCGAGGATGAAGGAGAGTCAGTGGACATGGACGTTGAAAATGAAGAGTCAGGACGGGTTGCGGGCAGCAATGGGCTAGACGATCGGGATGCTTTGTTTTCTCCGCATCAATCCCCGCCTCTCTCTCCGGGAGGGGCTTCTGTTGAGGACGCCAACTCTGACGGCATCGAATCGGTAGACTCGACCAACCACCCTCCGGCTCTTCGCGACGAAATGACTCTGGGACGTGTTCCAGATGAGCACTCAAATAGAGATCGCGATGTCGCTTTGTACGCTGCCCCCTTCGCGGATGCAAACGAGGTCCCTCCAGGAGAGCCGATTACTGACGACGACGGTGTTGAGGACAATATCAATGATCACATCCCTCACAACGAGGCTCCCCTGGATGATAATGCAAACAACGACGAAATGGAAGATGCTGGATCCGATGGAGAGCCTGAACTTGGCGATGGACCGCCGGTTGAAGACATGATAAACCGGCACCATTTGGAGAACATTGCCAACCTTCCCGACCGCAACTGCAAACGCAACGCAAAGAAAGCACCTCGAACCTCAAAGAAGAAGAAATCCCGAGCATCGAAGAAAGCGAAAGCAGCATCCTACGTTCCATCCGGAAAGGGAGAGCGGGTGCAAGAAACGGTCGGCGCCGTTGAGCTCCTCGCATCGTTCTGTTGTGGCATCACTACCCCCGGAATACGAGACGGTATGAGAACAATCCTCGATGCAATCAGGGGAGGCGACTTCGAAGAAGAAGTTGCAGGACTCTTACACCAAAACGACCTGTTTAGCATTACTGCAAGAATTGGTAGAATGGAGAAGAACTCTGCTGTTTTTCGTTTCTCGCTGCTTTTGAACCAAATGCAGCTCTCTTTGAAGATCACCAGGTAAATTCGCTACGCTCTTATTGTATGTCTGTATCTGATGGTGGGGGATCTAAGTATTCAAAAATCTGTAAGGAGTATCTACGAAGCGTACGCAAAGGAAGCGAAAGAAGCTGGTCACACTCCGATGAGCAGAAGTGGATTCTTCAAGCACCATAACATGGGGGAGAGGGTCATGTGTTTGGTAGCTTCTGGTGAGCTGAACCAGAAGCTGATTCGTACATCGCAACTAATTGTATTGATAAATTTGCAGGAGGATTGCATATGGTGACGATTCTAGCCTGTCTTCCAGATACCCTCCAAAAATTGTCGAAGTACTCATGCGGCGATGATTCCTTGATTAGAATGGCCAACCTGATTCGAAACCCGCCCACCGGTAAGCATCTTCACAATGTTTTATTATCTCCCTGTGCTTACCCACTCTTTCTTACAGATTCTCCTTCGCGCCGCCTCATAATCGATCACCTCATCCCCGAGCTGGTTTATGTGGGAGATCAATTTGATTTCTACATACCAACGCAACACCAGGGCTCGTTCAAAGATTATGCTTGGCCGGCATCCGTACGCTCGTTGGACCTAGACGGTTCGGATTGTTTCTTTGAGAAAATGCCAAAGAAGTAAGTAAATGAAATTTCCGCATCTCAACAGCAGCGCTCATATTCCAAAGCACTGAGATAGTGGGACGTGCTGAAATATGGGATGATCTGCGTGGGGCGTACACGTCAAAACCGGACAAGACTGCTTGTCATGCTACTCACAGCTTACTTGCGCGGACAATGGCTCTCCCAACTTTGTCGACGCACCCGTATCCACAAGATGCCCCGTCTCCAATGAGTGTACACGAGGACGTAGATGATAGTGACTCTGAAATCTCATCATCCGAAGATGAAGAGGATGAAGGAGAAGTATTTTCTCTTGAAGTCGTGGCGAAACAGCCATGCCCTTTCACTGGCGACAATGCTAGAGAATGGACAAAAACTCAACAGGTGTTATGCCTTGAGGACATTAAGTCTCGTAGGGCCCAATCTGTGGGGAGTCTTCGGGAACTGGTAAGCATCTATATGTGACAGCAAATGAGGGACGGCGAATAACTAATTTCTATCTAGCTCCACTCCCAATTTGAAGATGGAAAACGAGCCGCCGGCTACATTGAAGTATCCAAAGAGCTTATTCAAGGGTGGGTATAGCTCAAGGCTTTCTATGTACAAAATTTGACATCACTTTTAGTTGCGAACTTCGATTCCTCGACAGAGACAATGTTCCTCTTGCCGACATCATTGGGAGCCTGCCAGACGGCCACCGGAACCTACTTCGAGTACGTACCCAAGAAGCGAACTTCAAGAATGTCACAATAAGAGCAACATGCAATAAAGACGAACCGGGCATCGTCTACCATTTCAGCATCTGGGGGCGGTACATCATGCGCGTGAGTCTCGAGTAATAACTTGGTTCACTCGTCCGTAAACAACTTTATATCTCAGAAGCTTGACTTACCTGACGGGGAAACAATGTGGTCGATTATCGATGAGGAGACCGGAAGGCCCCCAAATCAAACACAGCTCGGACCCCACTTTGATCAAGATTTCATTTACCATCAAGAAGAATGCGACAAACTCCTCGAGGTTCTCCAACCAATGTTGACTTTCGTGCAAGACGCGGTACGTATCTATTTATCTATTTTGTCGGATTTTGCTTTTCTGATGATTATTCTAGCTCCAGTCTAAGATCTCCAAAGACGTATATAAGTCTCTTGAGATAGTGGCTGAGACGCTGCCTCTGCACTCCGCCCTCCCTTTTTACCCTTTCACGGGTATGGCTTTCAACGTATCGGTATCCACTACAGGACATCGGGATACAATGGATCTTTCCGTCTGCGCGGTTCTAGCTCTAGGCGACTGGAAAGGAGGCCATTTGTGCCTCCACGAGTTAGGTCTTGCCCTAGACCTACAGTGCGGCGATCTGGTTATATTTCGGTCAGATATCTTAACACATTTTAATTTACCTCACTACGGAACCAGGTACTCCGTCGTCTTGAGCACAGACAAAGGTCTTCAGACGTGGGCCAGAGATCGGTGTGGTCACGATGTCAACACCTAAGCATATTTCTAGAGTGCCAAGAAGTAATTCTATATTATTCACTGTTTATTACATAGAGGTCGTACATATGCTTTGCATCAAGAATACATCAAAATATATACAGTTTCAAGAAGAAAGGATTTAATCTTGATATTGCGCATTTTCGTAGCATGGGTGATTATCTAGGTGTTCAGGTTCTGCGATCAACATGTTCCCGCAGTGCACGCATCGATGCAGCATGTCCCACAGGACCTCCGCTGGGATACCAACCTCAGAGTCCATACGATGTAATGCGGCGACAACACCGCCCTCGGGTACGCGAAATATGTGCTTCGCTGCATCCCAGGGCGCCTCACCAACCTCATGTTGGGCGTGGCCCTGGACTACTGTGTTGCAGCATTATTAGCAAGATGATATAACAAATGAAATAAATGTACTAACCATTCGAAGGTCCGGCCTCAGGTTGCGTCGGCTCCTGTGTGTCCTGCGGAGCCTGAGGGTGGGCGACTGGCAGGACCTTGGGCCTGGGGTTGCCACGGCGGCGCTTCAAGTTGCGAGGCGGGTTGCGAGGAAGGATGACTGCCTCTGATTCGGCGGATGATACCTGCTCAGGAGCACCAGAGCTGTCGTATGCTAGTAGTAATTTGGTTTAATTTGATGTAGACATGAAGAAGATAACGAATAAATCTTACATGCATCGGTAATCCCGTCCGAATCTTGGTGAACGCGCTGAGCGGGAGTGGGAGGTGTGACAGCGCCATCGGAGGCCGGAAGAGACATAGGAGCCTGAGCTTGGCCTGCAAATACTATGAGTTCGCCCCCAAACAAATTAGACTTGATCGCTTACTTTGTGCGTCATTGCTGGGCGGAGGGGCGTTCTCCGGCACGCCTCTCAAGAAGTCCAGCACGGGTCCGGTATACTGGGATGCTGAGTTCACAGGAGGTGGGCCAGACGACTGCGAGCTTGCAGGTTGAGAGCTTGAGGTTGCTGATGCCTCTTGCGACGACGAGAACAACGAATCGGAAGGGTCTAAGAGACATGTTAACACTATCAGACTGAATATATAAGCAATAACTTACAGTTAGTGTCCTGATCAGAAGGATCGACATCGAGCTCGGTGTCCGGAATCTTGAGCAGCTCCTCCATTCCGTAGTGAGCCCACGTCTGGACAGGATACCCAAAATTTGCAGGGTATGGCGCCGGGTCTGCGATAAGGTCGGCTGCCTTTCGAGCGGCGAGCAGGCGTCTCTGCATGACGTCCGATGCTTGAAGAAAATGTCAATAAACATTATAAACTAACGATATACAGAAACATACGAGACCGTTTGCCGTACGCCATGTAAGTGACAGCGCCATCGACGTCTGCGTCCAGCAGGTCTGTGATGCACTCTGTAATAAAACAAGTGTCAGACGGTAAAGATCTGTTAGGATTAGAGATACTTACGCCAGTACTGGCAGTAGCCTGATGCCTTTTTGAAGGGGCATGCTACACAGAACTTCCCGGCGAACGCGCCCTTGGTGCCTGCCTGGAAGATGCGGGCCGTTAAATTATGAAAGCACCGAGGCACTTCGAACGAGTGTGTCCGCGAATAAGCAACGAGGCGCGAGGGGTCGATAGGGCCGTCATCGTCGAACGGACTATAATGGGAAGTGTTAGATATCAAGTGCAATTAAATTCAGAGGAGGCGGCGAAGAGCTCACTAAGGAACGATGGCAATCTGTCCAGGCTGGGGTTCGTGTACGAAGGTGACAAGCTCCCTCGAAGCCTTAATCAGGCTCTTGAGGTGGTGCTCGTGTTCGAGGTTTCGGTCGACGCGCTTCGGCATAGCGAGCAAGGGGTTTGTGGGGAATACTCTGGGGATGAAAATGCGACGACATTGAAATACTTCGTTTTTTTGTACTCGAAAGGATACACTCACTTTGGTACATCCTTTCCCTCGAAGTGCGAAGGTCATACGCTCGCCTTCGAAGCTCCATGGCTCCAAGTCGAAGACTTTGGTGCCAAGGATCGTCGATGTCCGTCTCTCAGCACGAGGAACGCGTCACAATTAGAACAGAACATATGTACAGGGTACGACATAAGTTCGATTTCAGAAGATCAGTGTGGCTGTTCGTGGCTATGCGCGGCCCGGCCGGGAATATTAGGTAAGCTTTGCACGGACATGTTAGCCCTCCTACTGTCGTGTCTGTCCACGACCACTACGACCACGACCACTTCACCCAGTTGACGACAACGACAGCGACAGCGGCGACACTCTCCACCGCTCGCGCCCGTTTGGGCATCGTACCGCGTCCTCCTCGCTCTGTAGTCACCAGATGCCGTTGAAGACGCGTGAAAGGCGGTCCACTGAGTAATTCCTGGCGGCCACTTGCCTTCGTGAGTCTTCCTCCCTAACCTTTACCCCCTCTTCCTCTTTCAATTGTGGCTCTCTCCCTCCCTCGGCTTCAACCTAGTTAGACTTCATAATTTTGTTTTTGCCTTCCCATGTGCAATCTATTTATTATATATTATGAAGTTGTACATGTAATTAAATATGAAAGTCTATGAAAATCACTCAAACATTTCGTGCTGCAATATGCTTATCTGAACTATACAAAGTGAGTGGATGAGAAGCCTCACAGACTATGATACAAGTGTAAGATTTATTTGTGGCCACTCTGTATACTCTTTGGACTTAGAGATTTTGCGACGCAAGTTCTGCTGCAACTGCGACGTGCACGAACACGCGCCAGCGGCTGTGTTCAGATCACCTTCCCGATATGGGAGAAGACCCTAGGGTCCATCGCCCATTTCCGTTCAACTCCGAACTTACGGTCGAAATACTACAGTATCCGAATCTCTTTTGTGTTTCGACTTCGACGGACTCGGAGTTTAGACTATGGATAAAGTTTTATCGGGCGTCGCGCTGAAACATTTCTGGCGTTTAGCTTATAGGACGTCTTCAGCAATATGGTTACTGCGACGACGACTAGGTCTGCGAAACGCCGGACCTTCCCAAGCAGCGCCGCAGGCTAGGGCTGGACGATCATGATCGGGAATGCAAACGTAAAGCATCTCGGTATTGTATTGAGCTCTTGCAGAGTACCATACCGAGATTAGCTTCGGCACGGAATGCATTGGATTGGATTGGATGTTTTGCGTTTCAAGCTATTTCAAAGCGCAGACTGATTATCGGGGAGCTTTGGATTGGGTACCCCAGGCCCTACAGTTTCGCCTTGAATTGTAGCGACGTTGATGCGGGTCGAGCGGACGAGATCCAATGGATTATGGGGTATTTGATTTATTTCAAGAGATCCCGTACAGCTTTATCAAAGCTAATTTAATGTTGGGGATCGAAGTGATTGAAGAGTGAGCTTATCCTGGTCGTGCGCCTTTTGATACAAGTACAGATACCTTCGAGTAGATTCATAATAATTTTTCTTGGGGCCCAGAAAGCCTACTGGTTGGGCCTTTGGGAACGGCCTGCAGGATATGACGTATCGGCAGCAAAGAAACGGAACAAGTGTGAGCGTGCGCAGCAACCGGACATCATTTTGAAGAGACCATCGCTCTGACATGCCTATTCGACGAATTGATTCGGACCGAGTCTTGCAGGTCTCTGACACTCGGATCGACATTATTTCTGTTCTGGAGTACGAAATTGCCGACAACGGAGGGGCGGGTACGTTGTGTAAACTTGTAGGGCGATGACGAAGGACGGAGGCGCTCGGGTTGGCTGGGCATGACGCAGCCTGAGTACAGAGTTAACGCGACGGCCGAAAGAGCGATAAGAAACGAGGGGGCGGGGGCATTCAATATTCGTATTCGTTAGAGCCTTATCTACGCGCCGTCGGGTGCTTCAGTTACTCGCAGTATCAGCGAGATAGGTGGTGGTGCATCTCCGAGTCCGGGGAAGTGGAACCGAGCAGCACTTTCATGCGTGTTTTCATCCCATACGGCAAAGGGGGAGGAATATGTCTTTCTATAGGCGTGTTCAGGGATCTGGGGGCGAAATTGGTCTGTCGGTGGATGCCAGCGGAGGAGGGGGTGCCTCGTATCGTACGAAGAGCGAGGAGGGAATGCCGTTACGAATCGTGCGGGGATTTGACAATAGATTGGTTTCGCGGAGATGAAGCGCGGAGATGAGGAGAACATGAGAGACTGTTGACAAGTAGAGGAATGACCGATCGAGAGAGATGGAGCATATGCATGTCTGATGCCTGCGCGCGTTTGCAATAGGCCCGATAGAGAGTACGACCCAAAAGACGCCCGGTGGTAAGCTCTGGAACTGCGCAAGAACTCGGTACGCCAAGTGCGGAAGCGAAGCGCCGGGGATTTGAGTAAGAGAAAGCGCGGGGTTCGCATCGGAGAATCTGGGCAGGAAAAAGACAAGAGCATGTGCAGTAAATGACAGAATTTGCGAAGACAGGAGCAAAATAGACCTCGCAATTTAGACGAAGTGATATGGGCTTGGGATCGCCGTATGTCTGTTTGCGCGTTATCGTTTCGTACGCGAAGCTGGGCTTGCTGGAGGGCATGAGGGGTGCCAAAAGAGGGAAGTGGCCAACGAGGCGCGTGTCCTTGGTGGGATTCCGTTACGGCTGCGAGCATCGACAAGAGCTTGCATGTCGCTTAGTTTGAGGCGATGGGAGTTCTGTCTGATTATTTCAGGCGTGTTCTAATTGATGCGAGCAATAAATAGGGGGGATCGAAGGCATATTACGGAGATAGCGGAGAGAGCCAAGCTTGAGCGCGCTGGGATCATGAATCACCGTCTTTGCCTGCGTTTGGTGGCCAGCGTTACGGCGAGCAGGAATAGCACCACCTCGTCGTCTTCCGTCGCAGCCGCCAGCAGGACAGACGCAGAACTGCCCCTTGCCCGGTCCGGTCCGGTATCCCGTATAGCCGGAATGCCAGATCTCCTCTGCCAGATCCGTTGTTTGGTCCCTGTTGTCGCCCTGTTTACGCAAACGGAAGGCAGGCCCCCGGCAACCCTTGCTAAAGCTGCCGGTACGAATAAATAGTCAAAATATAACCGACGGTATATTATTTACGGCAGGTCCCCTTCCCGTCCCCCGTTTCACTCCCTCTCCTCCTCCTCGTCCTCCCTCTCGACCATCTACGCTCCTGCCATCTTCCTCGACGTCGTCCACGCTGTCCTCGTCGTTGCCACACACGTCGCCGACGCATCTTTCGCTCTCTTCATCGCTCTTCACGACGGCGCAAAACGCTTCTTCACGACGCGAACGCAATGGCTTTCTTCTCCTCGAGCTATAGCAGTGCCATCACTCAACCAAAGATGCGCCAAGAGGGCTTTCACTTGCCTTCGCCATCCCCCTCAAACGGTACGTCCTTCATTCTCTTGCATGTTGAGCCCGTCGATGTGTTCTCGACGTTGCGGTACTCGTCATTGTCGATCCAGCTCGCGGGCCCACGCGCGATCAGCACGCATATATTGACCCATTTTTTTCTCATAACCAACAGGTCAACCTCCCTCGCCATCCGCAAGCGCATTCAACGACATGTTTCTCTCTCACAACTCCCAGACATCGCCCCATCACGGTGGCGCGCACGCCTCTGCGGGTGCCGTAGCTGGAGGCGGCGGATTCCCCTCGCTCGGCCTCCCTGATGCGTACTCTCGCTCAGGCGGCGGTACGATGGATTTAAGTGACGAACTCGCCAGTCTCATGGCATCTCCGCCTGCAAACACGTCCAACGAGCGCTCGACCCACGCGCATACACCCCCATACGATCATCATGGTCAGGCGCAGCACCAGCAGCAGAACGGGAACGGCGCGCACCACGATGGAACGAACGGCTACCATCCCACTCACAACATCTTCGACATCTCTGCCCCTCCGTCCCATTTCACGAGTAACGGCTCGCATGCATTCTCGCTCCCTCACACATCCTCTCACCGCCAAGACTTGAGCGGGATCTCACAGCCGTCATCTCTGCACTCTCCGTTCGAAAGCCACCATCCCAACCACCACCTGCACGCGGGGAACCACCAGAACCTCTTTACGCCAGGTGGGGGGATTACTCGTGATGGATTTCCGGCGCACTTCAACTCTACTATTCCCCCGCTTTCGAACCATCACGACCTCGATGCTCCGCAATCGATCTCGAGCGTAAGCGCGAGCTCATTGGCTTCTGACGTGCTTCTTTCGCCGTCTCAGACCCATAATGCGAGTCCTTTCGGCCATGGTCCACCGTACACGCCGACGACGTCCAACGGGAGCGCCCCGACGAGAGAGACGCCGTCCCCCAGCGACGGTTCTCACGGTCTGACGAATGGTGCAAATGTCAGCGCACCGAAGAAAGCCAATGGCCATGCGCGTCGGACGACGACCTCGACTGCGCGCTCGGACTCTCGTTCGCGCTCGCGGGTACGACCTGGAACCTCCTCTAGCACGGCAGGGGCTGCCCCTGGCACGCCTGCTTCTTTGACAGGCACCGGCGCAGGGGGCCCGACGCGGACTACAAAGAGCACGAGCAAGCAGCGGCGCGACAGCTTCACGTACCACCCAGGTGCGATGAGCAACATGCTGGGGCACCACGGACACCAGCAGCATCATGGACACCCTCGTCCGCAGTCGATCGTCATCCCGTCGCACTCGTCTTCTGGTGGCGGTCCCGGATCGGCGCGCAATGGCCCCGCAAGCCCTCTGAGCATGGGCATGCCTGTGAACGGGATGCCCCCCATGGGCGGAATGTCTGCGCCTATGGGCATGGGCGTGGGTCAAGCGAGCGGTTGGTTCATGCCAACGTCCTCCACTCCGCATGGTTCGATGCCACCTGGGATGGGAGGGGAATTCAGCCTCCCAACGCCCGACAGCCTTGCCGGTAGTGGATTTGGACAGTTTGGGACGAGTGTCGGCAGCATGGGGATCTCGCCGAAGGACACCACGCTTGGTGGTAAAGGCGAGGAGGTGGCAATGGATGCCGTATCCAAACAGTCAGTTTTCAAGTGGTCTCTGGTCAATGTATGCGCTCTAACTGAAGTTCTCGCATATCGATGTTTTTTATATGGCTGGTTTGGCACGTTTTTCGCTTTTTGATCGCTGCATCTAACCTTTCAGAGCTGCAATTGTCAACGAAAAGCGACGAAGAAGACGCGAATCGCACAACGCTGTCGAACGTCGCCGACGGGACAATATCAACGAGAAGATCACCGAACTTGCAACTCTCATTCCCGAAGTCATGCTTGATCCAAGTGCTCCTGCATCCTGTACGTTCGGCCGTAACACTCCTTGATTCTAATACTAACAAGCTTTCCAGCGACAACCGACGATGTCATTTCCCCAACATGCGAGGGCCGTAAAGAGGGCTCCGCTGGTCCCCAGAGCGAAGCCGGGGAAGATGGGAAGGATGGCGGTGCCTCGTCCGGTGCTAATGGCTCCGCCGTAAAGGCCAATAAGGGCATGATTCTGCGCAAGAGCGTGGAGTATATCCGTTACCTGCAGCAGCTAGTCAACGTCCAGGCCGCCAGGAACAGGGATCTGGAGGTCCAACTCACGAACGCCGGCATCAGCCCCGCAGCCGGCTCGACGCCCCCCATGCTCAACTCCTCTGTGGATGCGGACTCCGAGCAGCAAGACCAGGACATGAACGGTTCTGCATTCGGCGACGACTTCTCGTTCATGGGCGTTGGTATCAACGGAACGTCCTTCAGCCAACTCGAGCCGATGGCGGAACATGAGATGGAAATGGAGGGGATGGATGACGGGATGGAAAGCGTCAACCAGGAAGAGCCTCCTGCACCTGTTAAGCGAACTACGACGAACGGTTTAACGCCGGTGCACAGACGGACGACGAACGATGCGTCTGGCTCTGTCTCTGGGTCGGGGGAGGTGACTAGCCCGAGCGTTGGCAGCGAGGAGGGTGAAGGTTACGAGGAGGACGGCTCGCTCGAGGAGCGCGGGCGGAGGGACCGTGACGGGCGTCCTCGGCTCACGGCGGGCGTCACAGTGAAGGAGGAAGGAGAGGGTATGGAGATGTGAAGAGTTCATGCTCTCAAAAATCTACGCGCTGGGACGACGACGAGCTGAGCACATCCTGGCTCGCTGCTCGTCGTTTTCCCTTATTCTGGACCTCAAGCTCGCTCGTTCACTCGACGCGACCTACAGGGTCCTATATGTTTCTTGTTCCGTGGCTTTTCTCTCACTCGGATATCTATTGGGGACTCCGCCCGTGCTGATCCAGGCGACCCCTTCATCTCTACCGACATCCATTATTTATTCACTGGATGGAGATTATCAAGATGACGACGACGACGATACATTCTCACCAACCGGCGCAAGACTCATACATCTTATTTTTTCCCGGGCAAAATTATCATGGGCAACAACAACAACGGTCGTGAATTCATATGTATACGACCTTCAGAGGTTCCGCGGAACCATCAGCACCGACATTACCTCGCTAACGGCGAGCAGCAGCCAGCCCCACATTCAGCGCCACGCCGCCAAACTCGCCGCACGATGCCCATTTCTTACACTTTCGACTAATGGCGTTCCGACCATTCACTCATCGACATCGACTCGCTATTCCTCCCGCTTTCTCTTCAATGTAGAGAGATTGTGGGGATATTCGGTTGACTTGTTTCATCCAACAGGACAGTTACTCCGCACTCGCCCATGCACATCACCTAAGGGGATTTATTTGCCTCTCTATATCACGGTCGATCTTTTTCTTTTTTCACTCTTCGCCTTTCACATCCTCTATCTTCTTGATTTCGACGCTCCCAACCCACACGTTCCTTCCTGCCTCCCGTTTGTTACTGCTGTCACTCTTACTACCTTTCTTGCTTTCCTCTAAAATTCTCTTGCTTGTTTCCTAATGCTCGTTCAATCACACTTACTCCTTTCTCTTTCACCTTTCATACATCTTCCTTTCAATCAAAGATTCGCAGATGAAAAACTTGTATTTTTGGAGCATGCGGCTTGTACGATATGTGTGCCAGCGGTCACGCTGGGTCAGTGGAGAATAACCAAAGAAATAAACACTTGAAACACATCCATCGAAATATGAACAGTCGGCGGCTGCGATCGGTCGCGTGAATGCAATTCGCAGTGGGAAGCGAAGATGCAGGTCCTTCAAGGCGTGTTCTTGGGCGTGGGGTAAACGAGAGAATTTAGCTGGCGATCCTTTCTTTGAGTGCAGACTGCGAGACAGGGTGATTGGCATTCATTCATTCATTTCATTTTAAGAACATGCACGTCGGGCGTGGCGTACCGATAGGCATTGCCCGTGCGGCATTGGGTTTCAGATTGACGATGAACAGAGCCCGATATGATAGTGAAGAGTGCGTGGTCGGACGAGCAGCCTCGCTGGATTCGGCGGCCAAGGAGCAGAGAAGCTGCTGGAAGGAACCTTTCGAAGCGCTTCGCTGCAGTTCCAAAGCAAGGGGTCCGGGGTAGATCAACTGCGCAGCAATGTGAAGAGGTCGTGCAACGCCGTAAACGCATGTCGAATAGCGCTGGTAAAAAAGATGTCGAGCAAGCTTGGACGCCCCCCGCTGAATGAAAGGAGTGGAAGCGCGATCATCAAGGAAGGTCCGGCGGTTCAGTGACAGGGGTAAAGAGAGACGCTGTTCGCGCTATGCTTGGGCGTACCGGATCCTGCAAGCAAGGCAAGTCGTGTAGGGAAGCCCGCTTGCACCACCTAATAGACGGGGAACGCCGAGTAGTAGGAAAGTTATGTGGTTTCTGTAACTGACTCTCAGGATCTAAACGTGCATGAAAGATGAAGGATGAAAACAAAGCGATTTCGCGATGAACGTGATTTGGTATCGATTGCCGAACCGAGCTGACCTTGAGTTGGGGTCCAGAATATCAAAGATATGGGTTCAACGGAATGTCATTCGGTCTTCAAACGGTGACACACAGCGATAACCCTGACAAAAATATGTCATTTCGTGAGCTCGCGGCAGCAGGATAGGGGCCCCGCTTATCAGAGCAATGAGGAGGAAGAGAACACGAACGCACCACACCGCGGAGAGAGGTATATACTTCTCGTTTGAGAATATCGAGGAAGAGCGCAGCCATCAAAGTCAATGACACAGATTATTTTCGGCCGAACATAGGAATCCATCCCATTTCGAGTTCTCTCAGACGGGTGGACGGGTGGGTGTACGTCTACAAACGCACGCATTTTTGTCATTTTGTTGTCAATGTCGTAAGAGAGTAGCGACCGCACGAACCTTTGCTCGCACGCGTCACAGCCAGAACGCGGGCTCCTGAGTTACTTACCTTTCAACACCGTTGTCAAATCTTTGAGTACACACAAATTGCGCAAGGGAGCGAGTCTGGGCGGCTCGTCCGACGGAACCGCGCCGTGCCGCTCGCGCAGAAGTACTTTATGATTGTACTTAGTGAATGGAGAAGTGGTGGGGCGAAGTATTTGTTTCTGATCGACGTCGATCGTGGTAGGAGTCCGCCGAGGAGAAGGATGATTCTGGCTACACGGAGGGGAATAGATTCGAGGGACCTTCTCACTATCTTCTTCCAAACTATGCTCCGCAGAGTGAAGAGGGTAAACCTGTGCGCTTGGAGTGCAACTGGTGCGCCATATGCTTCGGTTTCTTGCAGTCGATTTCCTTTAAGTCCACTAGGAGTTGAGCCGGAAAGATACCATCTCTTTTTACGAGAGGCAGAACGGCAGTGCGATAGTCTGAAGGGGAGCACGGGAAATCTCGCCTACGACATTATCCGAAGGGATCCAAGATGCTGGGGCGTTTGGTAAGGAAGAAAGCTTACAGCTACTCACGATCGGCCCATGCACTCGAGTACACCAAGTTGCATGCGAATCCATGATGTCTAGTCGGAGTTTCCGCGGGAAGTTGTTTGAGCGAGGGAACGATGAAAGGCCAAGGGGCGGAGTCCGCCCCGAAAGCGGCCTTCTACAAAAACGTCATCTAAATTTGTTTGCTGTGGGTGAGTGTGGACGCGGAGCTCAGCTTTCAGGCGTATAATGTAGTTTTGATACCTACTTGGACAGACGCTCGTCGTCTTCGTCGTATTATCGTGTGAAGCTACAGGTGGACTTTACAGTTACTCTCGTAAAAAAAAACAATTGGGAGGGACCTGGAGAGACGTACCTGACTCTTTCCATAAGCGCAAATTTGAAGTTTATGGAGGCGAAGCTATTTCAATAACGGAGTTTCGTTGGAAATCGGTCAGTTTGCATCTTACGAGTAGCACTAGCATTGGGAAAACGTACACGCTCAGATTATGCCGGCAGTTTGGCCTCTGCATTAGAAGTCGGAGGGAGCTGGGGTCCTTTGAATGCAACCTCTTTACAATAGAAATCAAGAAGGGAAATCCCCATGAACGTTTCATGCAAACCCTACAGATGTAACTCAAAACGCACCATGCTGTATCGGCCGACGTTCTGGCGAGTTCTCAGCATCTAGACATGAAGAACAATTGTGCTTCGTTCGTGGTAGATTGGCGGAAGCCTGCTGCCTCGCAAACTTGCAGGACACGGACAACTCTACGGCCGGAGATAACAAATGAATGGCTTTCATTGTAAGGACCAACAACCAATGGGAAATACCTGAAGACGTAGCTGCGCGGCGGGTCTTTAATGATCTGTAATCTTTACGTGTAACTTGAAGTCATCAGCTGTTGCGAGCGGAATTGAGCGTCATGGTTCAGGGATGAGCGCGAGCAACGTGCATGAAATTCGCGTCGTGCTGGTCGTCGTAACACTTCGAGGGAAATCTTGGGGTAAGCATTCTAAGTGCTAGAAGTAAGGGGGCGGTCGAGTGACTTACAATGTAGCGCCATGACCAGATAACTCTTTCGCTGAAGCGGTGTGAACCAAACCATACTCGAACGGGTTTGGCCACAGAGAACAGTATGATAGCCCTAGTCCTCCATGCGTCTCGTCTGCAAATACAGGTGCAAAAGTACGGAATTGAGCTAATTAGAGGTGGCATCATGAGTCACTGAGACCTCGAACCGGGCTTTCCTGTTCAGAAAACTCACCAGTGATTCCAGATTATCCCGTATTATGCATAGCTGTAAGTGCGCTTGTGCATTCGCTCGTTAACTGAGATTATCGTCGGGAAAAAATCCAAGCTGACATCGCGGATAAATTTGACAAGACCACTAATACTGATGAAAGACTGCGACGAGTTCGGCTTGGAATTTATTACGTAGACCATACAGGCCCTGCCTAAATAGATCCAAATCTGATGCCATCCGTCAAGAAAACATGCGATGGGAGGTTTGAAAGAGGATTTCTGCGATGGTTCGTTTTTGCGTTGAACGTTCAACCAACGAACCATGTGGCCACCCGGCATTTGCCGTAAGGTTCAATGTTCGATTTGGCTTTCGGAAGTTTTTCAGTTTTTCATGGACGACTCGGACGTAAAAGAACGTCAACCACATCAACTCACTCGTCGCGGAATGCTTACCATTATTCTCTCTCAGTCTCTGTCTATCCCATTGATCCAACGACAGCGACCGACGTAGACGCCTTGCGCCGGCAATGTCGCACTACATGTAGTATCTGATTGAACCCTGTGGCCACCTTCTCGAGCCAAGATAGCGCTGAGAGGTTAGGTTACCTGGACGACTTCCCAGGAGCCGAGCTTTCCTCGAGCGCAAGCTGAGAAGGCTGCGATCTCCTGGACGATTTTCTATCGAACTCAAAGGCAAGCTGTCTCCGGTACAATCGATCGAAAATACAAAGAGGAGTTAGAAATCAAGAAATTCAAGTCATTACCCGAACGCTCATTACCATTTTGAAGCAGAGCGAACCCGACCTTTTTCCTTGATCCAAAAAATCAATCTTTCAAGTGTTAGGCGCTACGAGAGGCGCGTCATCTCCTCGAAATCATCTCCCGTTGAATTCAGGCCACGACCCTTTGCCCACCAATTCCTTAACTTCGCGGATGGCTTCTGAGCCGCCATCGGCAGCGGGATTAACCTGTGTAGGTGACATCGTGTCTTTTCTACATCCAATAGCGAGACAGTTCAACGACATGCGAATTGTGCATGTGAACTGCGATTGTCAAAGATAAGTTTCGTCCCTTTTTCTCTCAGCTTTCAAGTTTGACCCGCCAGTACTGGAGCTAAAATTAAAGAAATGTCGCCTTCGCGAAACACTATTTCGCTTTGGCTGTAGCACAGCAAAAGGTTTTCCACCCGTTACTTCAGCTAGCTTACAAGACCTTTAGGTTCAACCAAATCGAAATACGTGTGGATGCTCGTTTGTGAGGATGACAGTACGTATGAGTTGGCATTCAACATGTTAAAATATGATTAACACTCACGCCGAAGATACGCCTTGAAGCCAGTACTGCCAGTGCTACTCTTATCCGTTTCAGTCCAAAGATCCGCCTATGGGTCTCGTTCAGGCGTTCCTCGCCTACCCCGGCGTTGTGTATTCATTTTCTTTCTTCATTGATGCTCATCTCAAAACCTTTATAGTACGAACCGGTGCAACAGTCAGGCCATTTAGGCTGCGAGATGACACTGCGTCAGTTCAAGCCTCGAGGTACAGGTCAATCAACTCAAAGCCTGGGGTTGAGGCGCGATGTATCCATGTAGTCGCTCTCGACGACCCAGGAGATCCCGCCGCATCTTCTCTTTCGATTCGTACTCATTGAGAAGTCTCCTCTTCGTCGGAGAATTGTTACATGTACGTTGTGAAAACATTTTGGATGCGCCTTTGAAGTCGCCTTAGAACTCCAGAAAGATAAGACCTGGCGACTTTGATGATGCTTTGAAAAATCGAATGTTGGTATAAGAATCATTCGAGTCAAACTTATGAAGCAGCGAACAGGCCTTCTAGCATTGTCTCGCAACCTTATAATTCGTCTTCAAAATATGCATTTTTCGCCATCATCTTCAGAGCCTGTCTATAGAAGATGCCGCGAGTGCGCTCGAATCACTCTTGAAAAACTTTTCCGATTGCTGGATAGAGAAATCATCTTGTAAGCTTTGTTCAGTTCCATCGCAGTTTCATTTTACATAAATCTTACATATGGACTGGGCAGACGCTACTACAACAAGTGGAGAGCCATAGCAAACCATGTTCTTTACTGCCTTCATGTTGCAAGGGATCATTTTCAGTTCTCTCGTGTCGAGATCAAAAGTACGTTGAGTTTGATCAATTACCGTAAATATCTTTGTTCACCCAGGCGCAGCTGCCAAGGACAGGTCCGGCAGAACAATAGCAGTTGATACTGTTGACTTGACTCCAATTTCGAGCGTATTCAAAGTACTGCTGCTGGACGTCAACAAGGAATTACGGCGTGCTCGGAAGTCGCTAAAAATCATCAATCGCGTCTGCAAGGTCGCCGACATCGCAGTTACGCTACTCAGCTTCTCGAAAGATGTGACTACGTATATTCCAACGGCGCACGGCTTCTGCTCTTGCGCTGCGGAAATGGGAAAGATAGGATATCTCTTTCTCAACGAATACAGAAGGATCCAAAGAGGTATGTGTTCGTACTTGTCATTATTTACAGCTGCTTATGCAGACTCTATTTTAGAGAAGGAAAAGGGTCTGTGTCTTATTGCACATATTATCACAGAGATACAACGAGCGATGGAGCGGCTACAATGAATCGACGGGCGTTCTCGACTAAAATTAGAGGTACATAGAACGAAGGTGGCTATACTTAATGGTAATCTGACAGGGACTCGCAACGTACAAAGTCAAAATGCTATCAAAATCTTGACGGAATTCACCGAGCTGTCGACTGTAAGTTGGCTTCGAACCCTTGCATGTACTTCTATCCGACCTATATACGCAAGAAGGTTCGTTCCAAATGTTCATGAACTGCCGAATCCCCCAAATATTTCCATTCAAATTCACCGCTCGATGGCTCTCAGTCGATGTCCTGCCTCCTTCCAGGAGCCATGAGCTCGTTGCGCTTCGCTTGAACCAATCCATGCACTCCTTTTCCCCGAGCGTACCTGCAGCTCGAGCTGAAGGATACGATGGCATGCCTGGAATGACGTCAAGGAGAGCTCTGCCACCTTGGCGGACTCCGGAATCTGGGTACGAAGGAGCCGTAAGATAGAGTCGAAGGTCGTTTCTGAGAATTCTTTACATGAAAGACAAGTTAGCATCGGTTGACAGACCGGTAAGACGCATACGGCTTACTATTTTCGACCATTTCGCAAAGCTTCGCGACCGCTGCAGCCAGAGTGGAGGCAGCAGCGAAGCTGATCGAGCCGACCAAACCCACGGGGTACACCAGGTTAAATATCGTGCCTCCCGCAGAGATGAGGAGGGACAACGCGCGGAAGATGCGGACGAACCAATGCCAGATCTTACGGCGCATCGCCTTGCTTGCGGCCTTTTCTTTTGTTTTCTCGATGCCGTGAACGAGCTCGCGTAGGCAGTCTTGAATTTTCCTGACGTGTTCTGTCAGGTACGTTGAGTGCGCCTTCACGGAAGCGGATAGTCGGCGGACTTCTGCGCCTGCCGAGCCATTGAATAGATCTCCGCCTCCGGATGGCGAACGAGATATGGCGTCGAGCTGCTTGTCCATGAGACGTGTGAGGCCACGATACGACGATAGGATGGAGTAGGAGGAATGTAGTGCTGAGGTAGCATCCCTTTTGAGTTTGTCGACAGCGAGGACTATACCCTGCTCTAGCTTGTTTCTTTTCTTAACACTGGACTCGACTCTAAATGGATTCAAAAGTAAAAGTTTTCAGTATTGAGATCTAACACCTAGATCACAGAAGGAAAATGTACAAATTGAACTGAGCAGACCAACCACCAAAAACTTCTTTACAGGTCTCCAGGTCCGCGATCGCAAAGACCAGGATGTCACAGCGGCTAGCATCACACTGGACATCGGAAGAAATGAGACCGTTGTGTTTGGCAGGAGTAGGGACTTTTGGGTAACTTGACGAAGGGCTCAGGACGATGGGTCGCTGCGAAGCCTTCGGCTTGACGGTGGTGTTCGTTGGCGCTACTTTTGCCTTTGACGCTGGTGACTTAAAGTTGAGCGTCTTCCGCGGTGGCTGAGCTTTAGCTTTTTTCTGAAATGGGATGCGTTTGGGTAGATGCTGGTCGGAGCGAATCGTAGCTGGACTTGGAGTGGAGACCAGCGGCGTAGTCCACAGGCTTGGCGCGTGCTTCGTATGTCTGTTTGTCATACCTGGCTGTTGGCGTTGGGACTCGGAGTACGGAGGCGGTACGTAGCGCGGCGTTGGTGGATGTATTGGACCTTTCATGATCGACGATACACTGCGATCGACATAATCCACGAGGTCGGCGAAAGCGTCTGTGATTTCGTTCAGCATGTTGTAGAGTGATCGAGCTCGTAGCGTTCGTCTTCCAAAGGGCTGGTTGGACGACGACAGGCTCAACGCAAGAACAGGGGCTTGCAGGCATTATGAATTCAGTGCTTGTGAGATAGCGAACGCCCAGGAATAACTTGTAAACGGCATGGGATTCAAGGCTGTATCCGTTGACCAGATTGGATTTGATTAAATCGGCGAATACTTGTTTGAGATGATAAGCTTGAGATCTTGAGAGGTACCCATCCTCATGGTGATTCCGTTTTAAAAGCTAGATATTGTCCTCAGACTGGATCGTGTCGTTGGTGAACGGAAGGGTGAAAGGAGAAACGTAGCAACTTGACACGGAGAGTAAAGTTTCAATCTCCGCCTAAATGTCCTCCTTGAGCCCTTCCAGATGGACCCCACCCTCTTACCTCCCGAGATACACGACTTACACTTGTCACTTTCGCCGAAATTTCTCGCAATGTCTCGAGGAGAGAGGGTCTGAAAAGCCTTCCTGCATCGAAATGGAACCGTCGACCACTCCCTCACAGCCGGCCGAAGATTGACGAAAACTTCGTCATCAACCTTTTTTCGCTCATAAGCACAGCTAAGCTCTTTTTCACATCGTAGAGAGAAACTACGATGCATGTTCATCCAAGTGAAGAGTGGACGAATGTTAAGAGCGACGGTCGCCTATGTCGGGAAGAATTGCAGGGCACAAGGATCAAGTCGCTTAGCATGTCGTTGCGTCGTTGCGACCGCTGCATGGCCATGGACTGCAGTTGTTGCACCACCGAAATCCGTCCGCCCCCAAGTGTTGCACCGTCTCTTCGAGCAGAAAATTTACTTCAAATCGCCTTTGCTGCCGCAATGCATATGGCTGATCGATTGGATCGTTGGTTGGAATAGTCGAATCTTTACAAACACGGCATGTTGTGACGGAGAGCTTCTCGAAAGAAAATAGGTGTGTCGATTCTCACCTATGAAGGCTTGTTCTTGCGGATCATTTTGCTTTACTTATTGTCACGAAAGTCATAGATTGTTCCCGAGTACGTGTTAATACACGTAGGCTCTTCGGTATGTCCCTGGACAGCCATTCGGTACGCCCAAGGGTAGCTCCATCGATGAATCCTTGCTCGACGGCTAAAACGGTTTTATGGGCCCGTTCAGGACATCTTCATCTTTGGGATGGCTCTCGCTCTTGCGTCTTTATTCTCGTGCACGACATTGTATGTGCTAGATTAAATCTTTTTGGACCGAGCTTTCAAATACGTGAAATGTTGACTGGCCAGAGTTCAGGGATTCAGAATACAGGACCCTCTGGACAAAAATGGATACGGTCGCCTCTGTTCGCCTCTGATGTCCCGGAGTCGCTTGAATGTAACAACACCCCCCGAGATGGATCGTCACGGTAATGACATGCGGCGGACAGAATTGACAGCCGCCACTTATCAAGTGCTTGCAGTTCAGTTCCGATATCTCATCAACTGGTCGACAGAAACAGCGTATCCGGAAATCGCCTTGAAGAAGCACTTGAAACGAACGACCGCGATGTCCGGGCTAAAAGTCAACCTTCTGAGCACGATGTTGGTTGGGAAGAATCGTAGAAAACGGTACGTCTATACCTTTAAAATTTGCCTTTGTACTCACATCGACCTGTATTTGTTCTAGAAATTTCTGGTAAGCGTGTCACCTCGTGTGTGACCTCGCCTTCATTCGACCCACATTTGACCAAGATCGCCTCCTTCGCGACGTCGCCTGCAGGCCTCTATTTGATGATTCTGCATACGCTTGTGAGAGGCGCTGTTGAACGTGTCTTCTTCGTCGAAAGGCATTCTCGTATAAAAGCTAGGTGGGGCGTTGTAGACTGGAAGCCGTTCACGAAACTTGAAAGCGAAAAACATGATTTCTCCTCTATCTCCCCCATCACTCATTCGGCATTCTACGTCAGCCTCATGGGATTTAAGAAGTGTAACAGATGCCTTGCGGAAGGTCGAAAGTTGGCTTGCTTTGTACGTCCTTCGTCTTTGAATACTTTAATCATTTCACTTAACATTGGGTAGATCAAATACGAAGAAGATGAAAAAGTCAAAATGCGAAGTCGACGATGCCATCGAGGCTCTGAGAAGAGCGGACACGGATTTCTCTTGTATGCATCATTACCTTTGATCTTGATGGAAATGACTTTTCTACGTGCGTAATAGATGTCAGCCACTTACTAGACCGAATGGATGAGAACTCGCAGCCTCTCGATCTTAAAGCTTTCATGCAAGATATCGAGTACCTGCAGCAGAAAGTGGTGAAAAGGTCGAAGCGCATACATCTACTTCGAATTTTGGTGTCTTCCGGTTGCCGGGTCCTTAGATGGAGTTCGGAATGCCTGAAAATCGCAAGTGTGGTTGCGGTGTGCATCCCGTCTGGTGCGGCTGCTGCGTTTCTTTGCGTGGCTGTCTTGTTACCCGCTGTCGAAATGGCGCTTCATTTCCTCCAGAAATGTGATGCACCACTCAGTTGTACGTGTGTCCTCTTCATATAGACGTTGACTCACTGTCTATGTCTTTCAGGTCAAGAAAAGAACTTGAAAGAGGTACTTCAGAACTTGCAATACGTTCGAGATTCGCTGGATTCAATCTATTTTATCGAGATTAACGTCAAGCAATAGTCATGCATACTGTGATCTGGCTCACTGTTTCTTGTGTACAATTGCAATCCATTTCTTAAGTTATGGGGCGAGACGGTGATATCGATGCACGCCTCGCGTATAAAAGGACTTATTCTATGAAGGGGAGCTTTGCACATGTGCTTCGATAAACACGTTGACCTCACTGTCTGTCAAGTTACGGAGGATATCGGATACTTGCACCGGGAGGCATCGAAAAATTAAAGCGCACTTGCGCGTTCAGGATCATGACGGAGCGCGGCTGCGAAATCCTCGTATAGGTAGCCAGGCGTGTTAGTGTCATCGGGGCCTACGTATCGTCCTGAGGGACCTTTGCACTCATTTCTGCAACCCATCCTATTAGGACAACCGTGACTGTCAAGCAGCCCAAATCAGTGTGCCAGTGTTTATATTCGGACTACGCGTTGTAGAAAGCACGCCTCGCCTTTCATCATCTCAGAATAGCCATGCTCTTTACAATCACATTAATATTGTAGTAGCATTTCATTGAGTGATTTTCGTCGATTTTCAAAGATGGTTTGTGTAAGCGCTCGCGCGTGGGCCGTCGGCGCTTGCTCGTCTCTGACAAACAATCTTAGTAAGGAGCGATGATCAAGAATAGCCCCGCTCGAACGGTCCCAAACGGTCCCAATTTGCACGAAGGACTTTGTCTTCGACGTTCTTCCGCAACGCTCACGACGATGGGGCACGCGACTCTCCCCAATGGCATCGGTCACGTCGACTGGCAAGACGAAAGATATGGCGAGAAACATGGCGATTTTGCAATGGTGAGCGCGTCGTCGTTTAGACCGCATCGCCCAGCCTCACTGACCGACTTTTCCTCCGTCAGATCTCGACGACGAGCACGAACGACACGAGCGATGACGATTCCACGGTTCCTTCTCCTACATCTGAAGACTCTGATGACCATCCTGTCGACCCAGGAACAGCCCCGGACGAGGTTTACGACAGAATCATGTCACCTTGGCGGGCCAGCCTCAGGCGCTGGATTTTGCGCGATTTACGAGCTGAAACAGAGTTGATCGCGAAGATGCAGCGGCGCATACGGACACCGTTACTCGACACGTATTTCGTCTATACGAGCTCGCTCGGTACACATACGTTCTTCTTGACATGCCTTCCCATGGTCTTTTTCTTCGGATTCCTGGAAGTGGGACGAGGGTTCGTGCACCCTCTTGTCCTCGAATGAAATTACGCCGTTCTCTGACCACACCTCGTATAGCCTGGTGTTCGTGCTGAGTATGGGTGTATACGTCTCATCCTTCATCAAGGACCTCGTTTGCGTTCCCCGGCCGTACGCGCCTCCCGTAACGCGACTCAGTGCGTAACCGAATTCTCGTTTTTCCTTTTTCTTTTTTCTAACTTCCCTTTCTCTCTTTTTTCAACTTAGCAATGGGCTCGCATCATCTGGAATACGGATTCCTCAGCACCCATTCGACAAACAGCGTGTCCATCGCGCTTTTCCTGTACACATACCTCCATTCGGCCTACTTCGGTTCAGATGGGATTTCCGGTCTCACATACCTGCTTTCCTGCAGCTTCTTGATCTTCTATGTTTTCTCAATTGTCTTCGGGCGTTTGTACTGTGGGATGCACTCCTTCACCGATTGCGCGACCGGGTGTATATTGGGGGCTTCGGTCTGGGCGGTTCATGCGCTGTGGTGGAGGCCGATCGAGGATTGGCTCGTGTCTCCCCATACTTCGCCGTTGCTTGGGATTACTTTGCCGAGTTGGACTGGAGCGCTTCTAGTCGCGACGGCTTGTGGAATTATGGTTCATAGGCATCCGCAACCTGTGGAAGACTGTCCGTGCTTCGAGGACGCTATTGCATTCGTAAGTGTTGTCGCAGGCGTTCTCGTCGCGCTGTGGGGAACGACCATGGCCGGGTTCGACGACTCGCACCTCGTCTCGCACATGCCCGGCTCGCCCTTCGCTATTTTCACTAGCGATCCGACGGCACTTTCGAACCCCTACTCGCAAATGCTGCTATGGTGGGGCACGGCCCTCGCCAAGCTCGTCGTCGGCATCTCCACCGTCTTCGCCTGGCGCATTCTCGCGAAGGCGCTCGCCCATCTCGCGCTGCCTCCCCTCTTCCGGATGATCTCGTACAAGGTCCTTCCACGATTGGTGTCTATCCATGTCCTGCCTGAGGGCTCGGGCCTGCCGAACCGACGATTCTATACGCCTGCGACGGAGTATGATGGGTCGGTGCCGTTGAGTGCGGGCGGGGATGGGTCGTTGGGTGGGTTGAGGTCGATCCCGAGTGTTATTGATCTACCGGGGACATTGCAAGAGGGTGAATATTTCGCGGAGGCAAATGTGAATCGGTATGGGGCGTCGGAGGGGTCGGATGGGGGATTCAAGAGGAGGAAAGGAATCAAACATTCTCATTCGGACAAGTCCATTCACGATTCTCCTGTTGCTTCTAACGGTTTCGATGAGAAGAGAAGTCAAGAAAGTGCGAGGCCTAAGGCGTTGGAGAGTGCGAAGGAAGACGAGGAGGTGAAGCATTACGATGCGGATGGTACGTCATTCATCCCCAGAAGAACTGAATTGTTTTACTTGTTTTACTGAGTATCTATTCACAGTCTTGACGAAGGTCATCGTATACGGCGGTATTGGCATCATCGCAACTCGTCTCACACCAATCGCGTTCGACCTTCTGGGATGGGGTCTACATCCGTGATTTCGTGCGTGCAAGTACAGGACCTATTTGTCGACATTTTTCTACGCGATTCCCTACCCATTTGGTTATTCTCTCCTTTTCACGGTTTTGTACTATAGAGCTTGAATTTCTTGTCTATAACCTTGTCTAATTACATACTGTACCATTTTCCCATCCCCGGTAGCGAGTCTATCCAGGAGCCTCGAATAACTTCAATGGGCTGGACACTGAGCCTCAGACTGCTCTCGAGGCGGTGAGTAATGCATATTCATTTCGGCCTGCAACACTTCGTGCAGCTTCATGTGATGAGTTGCACCACGTCTTTAACACGTCGAATTGCATTCCATGCACTGCTGCTCCGCAAATGCTAGGATACAAGAAGCAGAAGTATCGAAATTATTTGAAGCTGTGAACGAGAGGGACGTAAAAACCGTTGCCGTTGCCGCGCTTTGCCGATCAAATCAAATCCCAAAATTGCCCCTTTTTTATTTGTTGACCACGATCACCACGATCACGACGTTCGTGTGCGCATATACATAGTAGCTGACACAGTCAACGTTTCGACCACTCCTTCCCCACCACGCTCACAGCGACCACGTCTTCATGTTCTTCTGACATTCTCCGGATTTTTGTTCAATTAGTAGGCTTGTGGCGAGATCCCTGGCAGGCACACGAACTCAACTGGCTCGACCCTTCCCGACGACAGCGATTTCGTATAAATCTCCCCTGAGCGAGGCTTCGTCGTCCTTTTTGCCCTTCCCACTTTCCCTCCTACTCTTCTGACTCCTTGCGCACCTCCCATCGTCGTCTTCGAGCCTCCCGCCGGTGATGTCGTTCCTCAACGTCCTCCGCGACGTGCTTAGCCGCCCGGAGGAGGTGACGAGCACCCTCAAGCCCTACTCCCACCACCACCGCAACCACAGCGACATCACCTTCGATCGACCGAAGAAGGAGACGAAACCCGTCGTGCATGTTACTGCCGACGAAATTAGACCGGACATCAATGCGGTGAACGCGATGAGCGTCGCGCTGCAGGAGATCGCGACGTGCAAGGGGATGTTTGATAAATGGGCTCAGGAACTCGATAGGTGAGTTTCCTTGGTTTTGGTGGGCGCGTGGTCGGCGCTTGCGGACGAATGGTTGAATTGTCTGACTGACGATGGTTAATATAAATCACCAGAGCAGCGCCGGCGAAATCGAAGCGCGATAGCCTCGAGGATGAGCTATTCGCAGCCGTCGACGAACTCCGCGACGAGGCGGCTCTCGCGCTGGACGCGTCGGGGACGATACTCCAGCAGCACGAGACCTTTGCACACGAGATGTCTGTCCTCCTCGAGTCCTCTGCGGCACACCCCGACGGCGACTTCTACCGCCCCATGGAGGTTATGGCCGTCGGCGACAACATCATGCAGCAGTCCGACCTGCTATGCGAACATTCGCAGGCGATGCAGGAGCGTCTGGACTACGTTTTGGAGTTGGTGGATAGGATACGGACGAAGAGGGAGAGGAAGCTGCTGTGGAGGAAGATCTTGAAGTGGCTTGTGAAGGCGTTCAATGTGCTGGCGGCGGTACTGACGGTTGGGGCGTTCGTGTTGCCTATTGTACACCCCATCGGCGTCGTGGGTACCGTTGTGTTGGGCGTTGGGGCGACGTTGGCGACGGCTGCTGCAACTCTCTGCAGAGAGCTCGATGAGTGTAAGCTTTCCTTTGCTACCGAATCCGTATACAGCGGCAAAATGCTGATGATTTGTCCTATCTTCCAGCACACGACGAAGACTACAACTTCGACCGCATGCTCGACTTCCTCAAGAACACCGTGCCCGTCGAGGCAGAGAAAGCGAAGAACTGCCTCCGGAGCTTCCAGGCTGCGCACCACGTTCTGAAGATCGACGTGAAGATCAAGAACGGCGAGTGCGTCCGCATAAACAAGTTCGACGCCGATCGTGCCCGGCAGGAGTGGCGCTCGCACCGACAGTCGCTGAAGGAGCTGAACACTGCGTTCCAGAATAGTCGGACTGGATACGCCTACTAGGTTCGAGGACGACTTACCCTGGATAATTCATTCCTTTCTTTTGGATTTCTTGCTTACTTTGGGGTTTCACTTGGATGTTACCAACTATTGCGGGACGACACTCACAACGCGGACAAGAACATCATTTTCCCGCTCGGCAACACAACTGCAAGTGATAAAATAAATTGTCCCGCCGAACTTTCCCTACCGACGTATCTCACACTGGTGAACAACGCCCCTCTCGAATTATTATTCGAAAGCGAAAGCGACGTCACTCATACGAAGACTTTCGCCGAAGATTATGGTTCGCCGAAGATTGGCGAAAGTCGCCCTCAGCTTTCACAGCCTTCGAGCCGATCCGAGTCGGCTATTGCGCTGGGCGCACCATCATCCTCGCGACACTTCATCCAAGGCTCAAAGACTTTGGATCATATCATTATTCATCTCAACTCGAAGATCTATATCATCATATTTACCTTTCGTTCGCTCACATCCTGGAGTTCACTTTACTGATGTTGTTGTCTTATTAGATGTACCTGTTATTGTACATGTATGTTACCCAATGCTTTGTTGTTGTATTTCTTCTGTATCACGCAGTGTTTCTTTTTTGTTTACTGGACTTCACAAGCCTCCGTACTGCTGTACTTGTAGACTGTACCGCTCGCAATACCAACAGTCTTTTCTTTCAACTTCGTGGACTTTGATTCGATAGAGTGAATTCGTTTTTCACATGATATTCCTTCAAGCTCGCGCACTACAGACAGCCCTCCCAATTTTTGCTTTTCCCTTTCTTATCTTCCACCCCAGGATCTCCAGTCATCCCTGCAAACAAGCTCCTGGATGCTACGAACATGCACGAATGACGGGCACCATTCCAATCACAGCCGTTGGTCGAGAAATGCGGTCGGATTTTCTACTCGAGGTGCATGTCTCGCCTACACGAAGTTAAGAGGTACGAGATCATTGCCTTTGACCTATACCTATTCAAAATCTGAAATCTTCTGATCCGTGACGGCTCGTCTTCAGGTATATAACACCGTAGTTTCGTTGTTGTCGACGATTTCTCTGGGTCCCTACTACCACCAAGTCGTTTGTGCTCCCCTCAGAAATGTTGTTTGAATCAATGCAGAAAGCAGTTATTAATTCGGAAGGCATTCGCCTTGCGTATATCGACTCTGGGCCTGTCCCAGGTGATAACTACACGACACTTGTATGCATCCATGGGTATCAGTATTCCGCTCGTGAGTGCATATACCATTTGATATTTGCCCTTCGTCGATCGGATTAACCAAATGTTTCCTCAGTATCTTTCGCGCGCCTCCTCCCGAAGGCGGCAGAGCACAACCTCCGCGTCATCGCGCTCAACAGGCGGGACTACGCTGGGTCGTCGCCATTCTCGAGCAATGAACTCGCTGCTATCGATCGTGGAGAGCCCGAATCGCAGGATGAGTTCTTCAAGAAGAGGGGGCTCGAGATTGCGGAGTTCCTCGTCTGGGTGACAGAAGAGTTGGGGATCCCGAAAGCAAGATCAACAGTGAGTCCAGGGGGAAAGTCTCAGCCTAAGGGAGGGTTGTGTTTGTTGGGATGGTCGTTGGGCACGAACACCGCGCTTGCGTTCCTCGCGCATTTGTCGTCCTACCCTTCTACTGTGAGAGAGAAACTCCAGGGGTATTTGAGGACCCTGGTGTTGTATGGTGAGTTTATATCATGATGCTCTTTCGAATATCACTTTTTTGTGAAGCTTAGACGTTCTGGCATGCAGATCCTCCGTTATCAACGCTGGGCTACCCTCTTCCGACCGAGGGCGTGTACAGTCCATTCACCGACCCAGAGATCCCTAAGTCTGAAATGCCCGCTGCGTTCGCGAGGTTCATCACTGGATACTACTCGCATCCGTACTACGCTCTTGGTACCACTGGCTCGGACGACATTACTGCGGCGGAGAAGAAATTTAATTTATCTGTGCTCCAAACCAAACCCCTGCCTCCCGCCTCGGCCGAGCGACCTGCGAGCTCAGATGCACCTGGCGGCGCTGAACTCCTCGCAACCATCGACGACGCACCTTGCGCGCGCTCCGAGAAGGCGTTTATGAGCGCTGCGCCTCACGTCCTTCGGGCTCTGCTCTCCAAGTCCGTAGTGTTCGAGTCCAATGAAGGAGAAGAAAATAGTCAATTTTCCAATGTGGATGTCCGTATTCTGCATGGTACGGACACGCTATGGGGCATCGTTTGGGGCATTTGGGAGCTTGAAAGGGAGCTTGAACGATGGGATTCTGAATGGCGGAAGAGGAGGGATGTTTCTTTCACCAAGATGGATGGAGCGAATCATTTCGTACGTTTAGATTCGGTCATCACGCTAGACATTGGAACTTACAAGGAGTTGTACCTCAGATTCACTGGGACGAGCCAGACAGATTTTTGTCTTTCGTCTCGCACTGAGTGTTCGTCAAGAAAACCTTTCAGGTGTTCGCACAAGTTCAAAGCCGTAATCGAGAGAAGTTCAGACACGCGTTTCCTTGTTTTCAATCGAAGTTCAGACGGTTGAGTTGTTTGTAAAATCGGTGCTTTATTATTCCGATGATCTATATATACGATGGATGTAAAAGACAAGAGGCATCCTCTAAGGACAGCGTTTTGATGATGAGCGTGGAATGATTTATACAATTGGGATGTGGGATGGTGTTTGATACAAATTCTGGATGGAAAAGGAACAAAGGAAGAAACAAAATGAGTATGAACGTTGTTGTTGTTGTGAAAAAGTCAATGTGCAATCGAATCGTGGGTATGAAATGTGTGTAAGTATATGATACTATGCAAGATGAAGAAAGAAAGAGAAGAAAGAGAAACAAGAAAGGTTCGAAGGGTTGATTTGTTTGTTGTTTGAGTTGAGTAAGGTGCCGGGAGAAGGACGAATGGGAGGCACCATACAAGATGGATGATGATGAGAGAAGGAGATAGGAGATTAGATTGAGAGGGAAATTGGGAAATTCCATTCATCGCATGAAGATCTCAACGGGAATGGGCTTGCGTCTGAGGCCGCTGCTGCCAGTGCTGCTGCCGCTTTCGCAGCTCCCCCGGCTCGTCCCGCTCATGTCAGAGTTCGTGCTCGCGCGGCTGTTACTGCGCCTCAAGCCCCGCGAGGGCGAGCCGGGCAAGAAACGATGCGTCGACGAGGACGCGGACATGGCGAATGAGAATGACGACTGTGCGTCCGAAGAGGCGGGCGTTGAGACTGATGCTTTCTGCTTGTGCTGAGGTGTGTAGTTAATGTACTGAGATGAGGCGGAGGGGCTTGGTGAGTGAGAGACCTTCTTCGCGGAAGGGCTTGGGCCGGGTGAAGAGGGCGCCATGGAGGAGATGAAGCTCGACTTCGAAGGGGATGAGCTTGAGGGCGGGGGCGGGCCATTGTACTTGAACGGACCCGGGCCCAGTGTCGTCTTGCGCTTGGGGCTCGGCGGGGTGGGCTGCGGGAAGAACGGAAACCCTCGAGGCGGCTCAGTGCTGCTACTCTCGCGCTGCTTCTTTGGTTTGACCTCCTTCTCCTTCTTGGGGCTCTCGGGCTTAGGTGTACGAGGCTTCGACTGGAAGAGCTTGGGAATGGCGGGAAAGAGCGAGCGCGCAGAAGAGGCGGGCGGTTCGATTGACCCGAGCGTCGACATCGACCAACGGCTGCGCAGCGCGCGGTCCGGCTCGTACTCCTCGTTGCAGTCGAAGTGCGACTGGGAGTCGTACGGGTCTGAGCTGAGGAATGAGACGGTGTCGGGTGCGGGGCTACAGTCACTCTGCATCACGCTCGGTGCGCCGAGGTCGAGCGAGAGACTCGAGGGAGAGAAGGGCAGGGAGGCGCCGTCCAAGGGAGAGATGGGGTCCTCCTTGGCAGCCATGTCGTCCGGGCACACAATTTCAACGAACCCGTCCTGGAAAGGGTCCACAAAGTCAACCAAGTCGTCGTCTTCACCAACATCGAAATCGATGTCAACGGGCAGGGACGAGCGCGGAGGAGGACGCGTGGAGCGCTTCGCCATGCGGAAAGATGAAGGGGGAGGCGGGGGAGGTGCGCGCGCAGGTGGGGTGAACGACGGCCTGCGACGAGGGAATGAGGGGTCGAGGAACGGGCTTGGGCCAAAGTTCGTGTTGGCGGTGTGAGGAGTCGGGGGAAGGTCCTTGCTCGTATTCGCATTCGCGTTCGACTTCGCCGACGTTGTCATGCTGGATCTCCTCGCCATGTTACGTGCGATGCTCGCGCGGACGCGGTTGCTCGTGCGTTTGTTCTTCGAGGTGCGAGACCCGTTGGAACGAACAGAGGAGTTGGAAACCGTGGAAGCCAACGAAGAAGCGGATGTTCGTCGGAAAGACGAAATGGGCGAGTTCTTAGCGAAGTGCGGAGGCGGTGGCATCGAATCGGGACGCGCGGGGGAGAGGTAGGCGCATTGAGAGGAGGACGAAGATTGCTGTCGGCGGTGTCGTAATGAAGAGCGCGGCGAGAGGGAGAAGGAGCCTGATGAGGGGGTGAGGGGAGAGAAGATGTCGAGGTGCGTTGCGATGTCTGCGCGGTAGTAGTCGTGGGCAGCGTACTCATCCTCGTCTTCGTCGATCCATGCACTCTCGTCGTCGTCATCCTCCACCTGTCCTGCCTTGCGTTCACGCATCTCCTCAAGCATGCCAGTCAGGCTGAGTTCGAGCTCCGGGTCAAGACCGAGGGAAAGTTTGTTCGCCGCGACGGTGTCAAGCGGCGCAAAGACGCGGCGCGTAGCTGTGTCGTGTCTTGAGAGTTTGCTCTTCTCCGGTGTGGACTTTGACGCGACAGTGAGAGGCTTGATGGCTTTCTCGAACGTCTCGTGCTCTGAGTCACTCGAAGAGGGCGTCAGGGGCATTCCTGGTGTTGATGGGGAGGTGCTGACGCTTGGCGATGGGGAAGTGAGGGGAGGGCGGGGGAAGTCGAGGGAGAGACCGTCGATGTTCACCGTGTCGACTGGGCTAATAAGTTGAGAGCTAGAAGAAGGACCCGCCTCGAATACCATCTGTATGCTCATGCGCTCCGTGCCGTTGAGTCCAACGGGGCGTGGTCTGCTGGCGCGTTTGCTGGCTTTGTCGAGTGAAAGGTTCGCAAGCTTTCCTAATGGCGAATCATTATCGAAGAACGTCCTAGAGACGCCATCGTCTTCCTCCTCGAGATCTGGAAGGTAGCTCATGGGGCGAGATGAGATTGAAGGGCGTTTTGCGGCTCTGCTTGCCCGCTTTAATGGGGAGGACGTGGACGCCGCTGCGTATGGGTGGGAGGCTTCAAGCAAATTCGTCAGAGACAATTATCAAATGGAACAGATCAGAATACTCACCTAAGGACATCATTATGCAGACTTCGTTAAGGCTTGAGAATGTTACTCGTTTAATGAATTTCAGAGGTAGCTTTGAGGAGGTTCGCCTTCAACTCGAAGCTGGTAGGGGATGTGGTCGTCGAACGACGGTGAAGGCGAGAACGGAGAAACAGGGGAACAGCGTCGACTCCAGGCTTTTAATACTATCGCCTGCGTGCACAAGCATTTTATCTTAGCCATTGTCGTATTGTTCTTTATGCGAGCGCAATGAGTGCGAGGGACAAAAGGTGTTTGGTTCCCTTATTTGGCTCAAGCGAGCTCCCCTTTGCACCGGCCTTCGCCTTATTCTGCCTCTCCCTTCTAGTTCGTCGTTCAAATCCCTACCCTTCCCTTCCAAAACACCATGCGTACCCGAAATTTGGCCTCTCTGCAGCCAAATCTCGTCTCTGGAATTTTATTTGCCGTTTTTTCTGCTGAACATTGACCTTTTTTGCCTCCGCCGCGTCTGCCTTGCGCCTTCCTAATTTGGAAGGACCCTCACAGCCACGGTTTATGGCACCTCTATTGTCCTGTCATCTCAGCGACCTTGACTCAACGACAATTGTCCTTTCGTGTGTGCACGACGACGAGACATCAACACAGGTCGTCACTACGGGCCTTCACCGCAGTATGGGTATACCGGACTCGAAATAATCAAGGTGCTGGCGCAGAGGCCTATCATGATGATATCTTTTGGAAGTCGTTCCGAACAACGTCTTGTACTTCAAGTTGGACGGAATACCGCGAGTGCGCTGATTATTCGCTTCATGAAAAACCTTGGACTTTTCCTAGGTCTCTGGATTGTTGGGAGAAATCGGATCTCCAACCTGAAGGTCAACTCACGTCGATTCAAATAGGCTCAAGCCCTCCTTGTTAGCGGTTTAGCGGTTAATCTACTTCTCAATACTTACGCTGGAGGAGATTTTAAGGACAGTACGTAACAACGTTTGCTCTTGTTGAAAATTGCTAAACTTACAATAATCTGATAGACTTGACGCAATCTGCCAAAAACTCGCCGACAAACGCCACGCTTGTGAATCTATCTCATGATTCTATTCCGGTTCATACTTCGTCGGTCGGGGCTCAGATGGCTTTGGTCCTTCTCTCATCCTCAGCCACGGTCTCGGACATTACTATCACTGCTCGCTATGCTAAAGATTGATAGGCAACGACAGTCGATCCTTCGCGGACAAGGTAAATCACGAGTCGATCGTAACTTGGTAACCGCTGGTCGGGAAGATTGGCCATCGTTTTCTGAATTCTTGTGAATCGACTCGCTAAATTTGAGCATACAATGAGCTCTACAGTGCGAAAGGACGTGATGCAAGCAAGAACGCGAAACTCGATCATTCAAGAACTTCGAAGAAATCGAGTAGCGTACGCAAAATAAATAATCCTTGCCCTTGTAAGATACAATCCCCGATCAAGAAATTTACGCCTCAGTCTATCTCTTACTTCTGATGGGGTCTCTTCTATCATCTCATTTTTTTACAATCTCCCTGTGTCACAGCTCTTTGGTTCCTTCCGACGATACATGCCAACCCTTATGGACCGGTCAGCCACAAAGACTTCGAATCCTTCAACCCATGGTCGCCCATGTACGTATCATGTCATAGCTGATCCGTCGTGCTAAGTTGATGATTCCTCTGCTTGTAATCCAGAAAATATTCTTCAACCTGCACTCGCCGAAAGCAAGTCAAACGTCCCCGGCGCTATCGCAAGGTTTCCGAGAATTTATACAAACCAGTTCAAGACGCGATGCTGCGGTGGCATAATGGATCTTCTGGAAATGGAAGAAATTCTTTTCAGCCATCGGGAGTTCCGGCGAAGGAGTCAGCCTCAGACGTCCTGTCAAAACCAGCCTTAGACGCAAGGCTTCTCGTCAGCCCAACCTCATCCCTATCGAGCACATTTGAGCCGCAGGGCTGACTTCGCGAAAGCTCTATAAAAGACCGCCTATTTTCTACGTTTCTCCCTCAGCGAGTTCTCCCTCCTACCACTACCTTCTCAAGCCCGCTCCCCCAACCATCTCTCTTCTACTCCTCCCAATGCCCACGACGTTCGTCGCCCCTCAATGGTGTGCGCGCCGTCTTCTCCCCTTGTCGGTAGACGGGCTTGCCCCAACGGTGCTCCGATGCTGGCTTGGGGAGGTGGCACAGAGAGGTGAGCAAGCCCTTTCGACTCGATGACTCATAGATTGGACACAGCTAACGCGCAGTTCTCTAGGGCGAATGCTAGTAGCCACCGTGGCCCGTTCCGTCGATAGCTATTCTCCCATCAGTGAACCCAGTCGGTAGCGCCGGCTGCGTAGAGTCCAGGGAAAGAGGCGTTTCTCGGTGTTCTCTGGAACCCAGTCGCTAGCGGCGGTCTGCGTAGAGTCCATGATATCGAAATGTTCGACGTGAGCGTGCCGCAGAGACAGCTTTGATTTGCGAGGTGCTTTACATACTCTCTAACATTTTGGAGCGTCGCTGACGATACCCAGGTTTTGCAGCTAATACGCCGCCCCTCGTCCTCCTCGCGCGTCCACCCTTTGGCATCCAAATCGCGATGTGCCGGTGGGGCCCGCCGACGTCGTTCGGTGGTATGGCTGTCGACCTCGGGTCAACCGACACAGGTCGGGAGGCTTGTTGGAAGCGCGTGCACCTTCGGAGTCCCCCTCCTATTCATGAGCCGGTGTCGACATGGGACTCCTCAATACTTTCGTCGTCACTGTCGCGCGACCACCCTCCGCTGCAAAGCGGGGTCGTGGGGTCTGCCACCGGGGGTGGTGGGCTGCATTCATGCCTCGCAAGGGCTAGAGCTCGCGCATTGCGGAGAGGTTTCGCTGGATTGTAAGCCCTTCTTCACCTCATTTGCCTTCCTAGTTCTGACATGGCGATGATACAGGGTCACAAAACGCTACGAGCGGGACCACATCCTGAGGCCTTCTCCACACGCGCGTCCACGCTTTGGCATTCAATCCGCAAATCGCAATGTGCCAGTGGGGCCTGCCACCGGGGGTGGTCTGGCTGCGACCCTCAGCTTGTTCGGTCTAAAGATCGGGTGGGTTGTTGGTTGCGCGCGCATTGTCTATGTGTTCATAGTCGAGGTAAATTCAGTTCTTCTTAATCTCTCCTTCGATAAATCTGACAACAATCCCCATGTCCAGGATCGCCGGCAAGTCAGAAGTGAATCAGAGTAAAAGGTGCGTGGTCGTTCGTTCAAGAGCTATCCTTATTCAACATGTACTTTGAGCAATCGTACTATGCTTCATTTTTCAATAAATTACTTCTTCTTGTGTGCCTTGAAATCTACCAGAGTGATGGAGTGAGGGCTTACAGTAATGAGGGGACTTATTGTAACAAGCAAGATTCTCGATAATTTATTTAGAAATTGCCGTTTGCCGACCAAGCGCTTAGCGCCTGCTGCTGGACAATCTGCCAGCGCTTCCTTCTTTCGCCGTGACCACTTGCGCGTGCCTGTGGGAGGAACATGACCTCAAGTTACTCAACGGCCATGAATTCGTCAAGTTTGTACACGACGCTGACAAAACGATCGCGAATACGATGACCGTCGATTGGGAGACCGCCGTCGTCAACGATAAGGGTACGACGTTTGCGTTCCTCGACTCGGGTGCTCCGACTGGAGAGACGTACACCACAGTGGTCTGTATTCATGGCCATTCATTTCATGCTCGTAAGCACATTCAATTTTTCGACCGAATAGCTTTGATTCAATTGAAACACAATTTCTTGGTTATCTAGGCAGCTTCGAGCCCCTCTTCCCCTTCGCCGCCTCTCACAACTTGCGCATCATCGCCCTCAACCGGCGAGACTACGTTGGAACCTCACTCTTCTCTCAAGCCGAGCTCGACGCGATAAACGGATCGGATAGCGCGGTCCATGCGTCATTCCTACAGGATAGAGCGCTGGAGATCGCGCAGTTTATGGTGTGGCTTGTGAACGAGAAGAACGTACCGAAGGCGAGCGGGGACGGGAAGAGCGGCGGATTGGCGGTGTTGGGTTGGTCGCTGGGGAATGTGTTCTCCGTTGCGTTTTTGAGGCATTTGACTTCGTTTCCGGTGGAGGTTAAACAAGTGCTCTCGTCGTATATGAGGACGGGGTTTCTCTATGGTGTGTTATAATGTGCTGTGATCTATACCGTTCAGTGCTCATAGCCTTTACAGAATCTGCGTACTCGGGTCTTGGATATCCCAAACCAGAGGGCGCATATCAACCCCTCACAGACCCCTCCATACCCGAGCGCATGCGGGGTGTATTATTCGGCACTTGGGTCTCCTCATACTTCAATCATCCGTATTATAGTACACCGTCCGATACGCGCGTCAAATCGCTCTCCTCGCTGCAACTACGCACTCCGGAACCCGACACCGAAGCAACGTTGTATAAGCGGCCCACGATTGAGGTGATCCCGGGCGAGGAGCTGAAGACGTCTGTCGACACCGCACCCGACGCCCGATCAGAACGACCTTACTGGGCGGTCGTGAAGCCGTCTACGCTCTATGGAAACACGCTGGGAACATTCATCCGTCCCTCCGAGCCCGAGTCCTTACAGTCGGTGAAAATCAGCGTCATCTACTGCCTCTCTTCCGTCTGGAGTGCACAGTGGGTTATAATTGAGCTGGAGAGGGATTTGGAGAAACGGAAAGCGGAAGGGAAGGAGCTCAGGCAGGTGAGCTTCGTACCCATAGAGGGGGGTAACCATTTCGTGAGTGAGAGAGATACGGTGTCGTAATTTGACTCTCGTAACTCTGACAATCCTTGCCAGTTCCATTATGAAGAACCGGATCGCTTTCTTCAAATTCTTGCAAAGGAAATCTCGGCATGACAATGTCCCGGTAGTGAAGAGACATCAGATTGAGCATGAAATCAAGTAAATTGCAATTTCAAAACAAAACTATATACTAGGACAGACTCTCGTCACATTTCCTCATCAACATCTCGTGCCCTACGTGTCCTTCGAGTCAGCAGCACGAGGCCTAGGAGGCTGGAGATCAGGGTATATGTCATCTACATCGCTCGGCGCCGGGACGCCAGGGTGTTCGCGAGTCCAGCGCAACATAGAATCAACCCAATACTCCCATCCATGCCACACAGAGATGTTGTACTTCAGCTCAACAGCGAATTCGCGGTACGGCCGTCCAGCCTGATACGCTTTTATTAACGTTCCGTCGGCGTTCGAGCTGCGTATCGCCTGCATGAATTCTTCGTGGAGTATCGCAGTTTCTATCGCGTGTTCGCTGGGTTTCGCGTCTTCCCTATGCTCGACTTGCATGGGAGCACGGTACATTCTAGCATCATAATCCGCGAAGATCGATTCTTCGCTCTCGAGCCAGTAAGGAATGTGAGCGCAAAGCCAGCCTGGAGCCGCCGTTGCGGATTCAAAGTCGATTAGTGCATTTAAGTCACCTGTCTCGGGATTGATCTGCCACCGGAAAGATGGACGAGGTTAGTAATAAAATCGAAATGCGATCAGTTGAAATTTTTAGAATTACGTACCATGAAATTGGACAGCCTATAATCATCGAGACAAAGAGAGATCGGTTCTTTGACGTCGTTGGATATGGGACTTTCTCCTGGATACACATCGCAGAGCGGCAACGCCTTCTCCATAGCAATGTGCCCGGATTCAACGTGCTCTGCTTTGCCCATGGCCTCAACGACAAGGTCTTCCCGTCGTTCAGCATACAATTTGAGCTCAGCCTTTGGTCCACTAGCAAGGAGCGACGACACAGACGAAAACGGGCCTCTAAATTCGCTCAGGTCGATCGGTTCTTTGACACGAAGTTGGCCGGTCTTGTTGTCAGCCTGATGGAAGTGTGTGTCGATGATGGGGCCGACGGTATAGCCAGCACCGTCGGGGGAGAGGTACAACGAGCCCATAGAGTCGAACCGAAGCTCCCAGAGTTTACAAAGACATTCCGCAAGCTGTCGGACCATGTTCTTCTTTGCGTCGAGTGGAAGTTTCGGCCATACCTCGTCGGCGGGCACACCAGGAACCTACAAGCACGAATAATACAGTATGTGTGTCTTTGTGTGTAGTGTCAGAATGTAAATGGGTTTGGATTTACCTTCGAGATGAACATGTACTCAGCACCGACTGGATTCGAGGCATCCGAACACCATGAAAGGACCTTGGGCACGGGAACAGTGGTCTTTTCCGCGATATACTTCATTGTAGCCACCTTAGGAGTCGTACGTAAAGGCAGCGAATTAGCACTGAGAGTCTGATAGCAACGAAGTGACAGAGACGGTGACTAAAAACGTACCTCGGACTCCAGCTTGTCTTTCGGGAAAGCGGGATTCGCAACGCGCGCAACGAACCCGGTTTCTTCTCCTTCACTCGTTTTGACGTCATATACCTGGTTGTTTATAATCGTACGAGTGATTCAAAAGGTCAGAATTACAGGTTGAGCAGGAGCACAATTATTTCTTTGTCTCTGAAGGAAGACATACCTTATGGAAGCCCCCTTCTCCTATCTTGAAGAGGACGCATTTCTGTGGCGAGAACAGCTTGTTCGCCTCTAAAGTGAGGGCCGACAGGCTGTACGAGGTGCGGCACACTTCTTCCTCGGGATCCCCATCTTGATCGTATCTGAAGACCGAGAGGACATCATCATCCTGCATTCAAGGATTATGGAGAGGAGAATCAACAGGCTACTGGTGTCCGAATACCAGTAGGTCCTGTGTGGGGTCACCATGGTTGTTCAACCTCGAGTTTAAATGCGCGAGCGCGAATGCAGTTTGCACGATTTCGAGTTCGAGTGGGACAAAAGCTTATGATCCTTTGCGGGGGAGATATCAGCAATATGAAGCTACATTGCTAATTAATATATGGAAATTGAGTGCATATCTGGTGGACGATTGAAGTTTGACGCGTACTAGTAGTGTTAATGTGAAGGCAATGAAAACAGGAGAAAAGTTGGCAAAAGTCGCAAGAGGGAAACATGGGATCAGCGGACAGCCACTAGTATTCTTCGGACTTAAGTACTTGCCCGTACCTTCAGCCGTGAAATTGACAAAGTGTCGTCGAAATATATTACATGTAATCTGCAATTCAACAGGAGGTGCTTCCCTTACTATGTTTCGAACGGAGTACTACATATCATTCAAATAAGCCAGGCTTGGTGATGGAAACCCCACTTTGACTGGGTGATCGAAGTCCTTCTTCTCGGAGTCTTCAAAGGCAAACAATTCTCCAGCTATCCAGGCCACTGTCACAATCTATTCTACAAATATGAAGCGGCTAATAACAATGATGACAAGTCAGTAGATGTCTATACTATTGTGAAACGTTAAACCTTTGCGCTCAGAAAATATTCTCCGACTATCTATCAATGTCAGCTTTCCCGAGCCACGAAGAGATCGAGGGAAGCTGCACCGCGCTTGTCGAAGCAACCCTAAATACGGTACTCGAATCTGAACGCAAAGCACGATCTCCTGAGTTGTCTAGCCCAACCCTTGTATCGTCATTGCGGTGCACAAACGCATGCACCTCACACTTCACTTCGCCGAGCTCCCCTCCGTCTTGCCTTTGGGAAGCAATCGCGTCCTTAGCGGAACAGAAAGTGGATGCTTCAATCTGTTTCTCCAACATGTCAACCTTCTGCTCAAGTTGACGAACGAAAAGGACAGTCCGTTCAAGGATGTCGAGCTTAAACTCCTTGTTTTTTTCTGTACTTTTAGAGGATGGACCCCGACTAGACGTGGATGACTCTAAGAGAACAAAAAATCCGTTAAACCGCTCTCAAAACCTGCATAGGACCTACGTGTTTCTCCGTTGTCGATGTTGCTTGGAACGAGGTTCCTCAGGGCGTCAAGCGCATCATTGATTTTCTCCCGACGGACCCTCTCGATTCTCGAATGGTTGACTTTACGCTGGAGCTCTCGGACGCTTCTGGGCACACTCGCGGCTCTGCTGTGAGGCTTCCGACATCGTTTCCTAGCGGGAAGTAACTGCGTTTGTCCTGTCGAAAGCGGGGTTACCGATTCCTCCGACAACCTAGCACTCATTGGAGAAATAGTGCAGGGTGGACTAGTGAAGGGTGGACTCGGACTGGGAGCTGGACGAATACGAATGTCGTGGGTGTTACAGTGCGAGGAAAGCGAGGGGTGGGCGGTAGGCTCGGGGATCCCAGAGTTATGACGAGGCCTTTTGGCTTTGCGCGGTGGGTCGCAAGTCGTGTCCTTGAGCGCCTTTGTGTCAGGCAGAGCTGACGACCGAGAGGTGGGCATCGTGATTGGAATGAGTGGTTTCGTCGAGTACAGAGAAAAGCGTTGTTTGCTATCTATTCGAATGGCGAGCGCAAAAGAATGACGGAAGTAAGATATTACTGTAAGTTACATGCCTGCGAAGGTCCTTAAGAACGTGAATGAGAATCGTCAAGTACTGGGGAGGTGTCTCGTCCCGAAAGGCCGAGCCATGAGACGCATGAGAGGATGAGAGGAGGTGCACCTACCAATCTAAAGCACAAATCTGATCGCTTTTTCTCAGAGACCATATGTCTAGGCGAACGGCGATTTGTCCTCGACCACATGGACATACAATCGCTAACAGTTCGGCTTTCACATTCATGCTCTGTCCAAAAGACTCAGCGTCTCGCCTCCCTGCACACGACCGAGGTTCTCATCCCCCCCTCCGAGTTCTTTCCGATTTTTATAGCACACGGTGTTCAGCATAGACTGTTGAAATGATCTAATGACGCTACCTTCTGGTTCCGAGCTGCTGATCAGTGACCTCATGGAAGGTTCTCGAATATCTGCAAAAGCGCGATGCTTTGAGATGCAGTGGTAGTTTGAGATGGCGAGAAGGTTGATGAAGCCCAATCCAGTCGAAAAAGAACGAAAAATTGATTTGACTTCGGCAAGCGCACAAGATCTCCTACTCGACGCCTGTATTCTCAGCCATATCAACATCGCCTGGAAGAGATGGGTCTGCTTGTTCCACGCTGACATGACCGGCTGAGCGCCAGATACCACCTACTGTCTGCTTCCATAGCCGTACTCTTCCGTCGTTCCCGGAAGATGCGAGCACCGTCCTGCAGACAATCAAGATCATTCAAGGCACGGTTCGCCCAGCATTTATAAGTCACGTACCCGGTAATATTCCATTCCACGCGTCCCACATGAGTTCTGACCATTATATGAGCATCCGCGAAGAATAAGAACCCTAGCAAAAACGTACTTATGATCGTCAAACTCCCCGACCAAACTGGCATTCCATCTCTCTTCGAGCGTGTCCATACTTGCGTCTTGATCATCGAAACCCGAAGAATTTGCAGACGGCGGAGGAGGTTTCACCTTCCAGATGCGCACCTTACCGTCGCGTGAGCCCGTCGCGATAAGATGGAACGAACGTCCGCAGCTCGGAGCCCAGGCGACGCTGGTTACAGAGTACGCGGTGTTATGCTCGTCATCGTCTTTGGATGAGGCGAACCCGCTACCTCCTGCGAGGCCCGCCGCTCCGGACCGAGAACCACCGCTGCGTCCCAAGGAGTTGGAGATTCCGCTGCTGAAAGAATTAGAGCCAGTCGCTTCAAGCGCGAGGAGCGTTTGAGGTCGGCGGTGCGGGGAAAATTGAATGATCTAATTTCCGGTCAATAGGAGTTCGGTCGGAATCAAAGTATTAAGGAGGCGCACTCTTATTACGCCACTCGTCCCGGAGCCCACTGCAATGACCTCGCCCCAGTACCTGTCCTTGCACCAGGCAATGCACCAGCCGCCGTCAGCTTCTCGCACTCCGGCGCCGGGACGATTCTGTTGCGGCGCCTGACTTTGTTGCTGCTGTTGCTGCGCGGCGAGGAGGCTGGCTGTGAGCGACGTGGTCGACGTGCCGTCGAGCGTCAAACTTGTTTGTGTGGGCGTAGTTGTTGCAATCGACTGAGACAAAGACGAGGTGCGGGGAGCGCTTGTGGGTAGCGCGAGGACGTCGACTTCGTCTGCGAGTTGCCAGCTTGTCAGTGAAGGCTGCTCGAGGCATTCATAGATGCGCAGGAGATTATCCGTTGAGATGGATGCCTGTCCGCGTGTATTAGGAACAATATTTCGTTAGCACGCATCCCACTTTTGAAATGACTACGAGACGCACCAGCTTCAACCCGAAATGATGTGGAGCGAACTGGACGGCGCGTACGCTGCCCTTCGCCTCTGTCAACACCGCCCTCTCCGCCCACCGACACGTAGCATTTGGTCCCGACGACGTCGAGCTTGACGCACCACCGTTCCCATTCGCCTCCTGCGTAAACTGGACTTGTTCCCATATCCTGACCGTTCGATCGAAAGATGAAGTAGCGATTATTTGGCCGAATTCAGCGTGTGCCCAGTCGATTTTCGAGATCGCGGCGTCGTGGGCCTGTCACGTAGAGCACAAAAGCTGGTAAGAGACGGAAGCAGGCACTTTGTGCATGTAAAACGCGCTACCTTCCACTCGTCTTCTAAATTCCAAGTGCCCGAGCTTTCTTCCAGAGACCACACCTTTATTCTTGACGTCCATCCGCATGAGCTCAAAAATCACAATCACGGACGCCGTTTGAACACACCTCTGGTCAAGGCCGCACGTCGCGAGGTAAAGACCATACATGTCGTACGCCGCGTCGGCGACAAGATCTTGGTGAGCATTTCGTATCAAAGCTGTCTGAATCATCTTTGATTCACTTTGAAAACGAATGGGACGCGTCTTTGCTGAGCTTTTGTGTGACAACGTGATTCAACAGTTGTCTACTCAAAGACGAACTTCGAAAGACTCGGAGCCAATTGGAGCGAAGGGATTCGCGTGGGAAGTGTTTTGAAGCTTAAAACCGTCTCGTTTTCGCGCTCTCATTCTTTCTCCTTTCTCCGTCATGTTCTGTCCACATGCAAGCGGAATATCAATAAAATTTAAACTGGTAAGTATAATACAATGACTAAATCTGACTTTGAGAGACGCTTACTTACTGGTTGAATTGATACAGGTGCTCAAAGGGCACATATCAAGTTACCAGAGCCCAGCTTTGACGATTTCGAGTAGAAAGTTTAATAAAGCATCTACGACGTTCATCCGTTAGGACGATACACTTCGCTTCGAAAGAGTCACTCAGGAGCTCATCGCGACGCGAAGCGTCTTAGGATCGTTCTCGACTTCGTACCAGCGCTTGTACCCTCAAGTTGATGCACGTAACGCAGCGGGACCAAGAGGTTGTAAGCTGCGAATCAAACTTACGACGGCTTGCGACTCTGGTACAGTTTTCTACTATTAGAGCATCGGTCTTCCTTTTACCTGACTCGCCCATTGAAGTCCTCTGATAGTTGATTCGCGACGCGCAGACCATTCTCCACCAAAACTTACTTCGATAACCCCTCCCCAAGTACTCCGTGTATCGTCCCCACTCCCGTTAAACTTTGTTCAATCAAGTCTTCGCAGATGCCAATGCCAGCTCGAGCGCTACGTTTGTCAGCTCAGGACCTAAGTCCAGGCGTTGACGGCGTCGAGCAGTTGATAGAGAGCGTGAAGGAAATGAAGGTGTGCAAAAAATTGTTCGACGGATGGATGCACGAGCTCGATAAGCAAGTTACTACGCTTCTCTAATTTTGTCGGCTAATGATTTATTTTTATTTCAAGAGGTTCATGGATTCAGAAGACCGAACTAGAGCACCGACTGGTTTGGTCTATCGACAAACTTCGAATGGATGCGGACAGCGCCTATGAGGCCGCGAAGAGACTCCTTGCGAGCCGCAGGTCATTTGCGAACGCCATGTCTGACATGCTCGACGCAAGCACGGATTCCGAAAGCACTTCAGAGAACGGAGATTTTATCTTCCGCAACAATAAACGTGTCATGCATTCTGGGGACACTATCGTCATGCACTCCATGGCACTGTCTGAACAAGTAGCGATGATGCAAGAGGAATTGACGGCGCTCGTTGATATGATCGACCAATGGAAGAGGAATGAAAAGAAAAAGGGTTCGATATTCACATCTCTATGGGATTGGATTCTGAAGGGCTTCACCTCGATTCTGTCTCTCGTCGCTGCTGGAACAGCATTCGTTCCATCGATCCGGCCGCTTGCTGGAATCGCATCCGGCACGCTACACAGTGGTGCACGGCTCGCGACCGCCTTGTCGGAGTTGGTACAGCGTTCTCAAGGTCGGTATCAAATAACCCCTTCGTACACTTCCATACTCATTATAGCATCTCCAGAGGGGAGGGAAGAATCCGACATGGATCGAATATTGAATTTTTTGCGATATCGTATACCACTCGAGGCTAAGCGAGCGGAAGCGTGCATGTCGAGGTTCCGTGAATGCCATGCACTGCTACAGATGGACGATGCGCTCCGCGAAGGACGTACCGTCACCATGAATCGGGAAGAAACGCGGAGAGCTCGGTCAAAATGGCAGAATCATAGGAAGCAGTACGAAAGAGCCAAAGTTGCCGCGCAGGAGGAGGATGAAGACGACCGCGAAGTCTCTTTAATAGATCTCTAAACAAGCAGACATTAATCTCGTTGTACCTTCTTTACAACACTTGCATTCTTATCTATGTAGCTTCGTCGGTCTACGCCCGTTGATTACTACTACTACTACCATCCATCTCCATTTCGCGCCATATTTCATCCCATAACCCAGCGTTATTCGGTGGCAATTGCGCTTCGAAGTCGTTGAAGAGTTGGCTCATATCTGTTGCCGCGACATCGTATGCGTCGAAGGTATTTGCGAACTGGGCCTCGCTTCCTGTGCTTCCAGCCGTAAGACCCCCTCCAAAGACGGAGAATGTCCCTTGTGCGGCCAAATCACTACGTAGGCGCGGAAGTGCTGGGGGCCAATTGGCTCCAACTGCGCTCCCTTGATGAATTTGTTGATTGAACTCAGGTTGCACTGGTGGAACATTGCTGGGACCGGAAAGAGAAGGCAGCGCGTTTGCATGCACACGGGCCTGCATATCTTCTTGATCGCGAACCTTCAGCTGCCCACCATCGAGGACAACTCGAGTAGTGCCTCTGAAAATATCGAGGTCGATATCGTTGAATTCTCGCCTCCTCGAGGTGCGTGTATTGATGTTCCCCGGGGAAACGGACGACTCTCGCATGAATTTCTCCCGAATGCGCAACAGCACGGGCTATGAAGATGTAAGAATTGTAGAATTAAATATCAAAGACAAAACCATTTGCACACTCACCAATCCACGTTTCACAAAGGGATGAGCGGTCGCACTTTGAAAGCACGCGATGGCAAGGTCGAATTCCTCTCGGGCATTTGCTGCAAGCTCGCTTCCTGTGCAAAGCGTCGCGACAGATCCAATAACGATCTAATGCACGATGTGTTAGAACATATTCAGAGGACGAAAACAAATTTGTCTACCGTAGCAGTGACAGAATGTTCCCAGCAAGGCCAACAACGCAACGTCATATCTGGGTCTAACCTAAAATGCGTTTTTGTGAGATTGAGCAGCTTCACCGCGAAGCCGTATGCAGCGATGAACGACTTCGCATAGGGGTTGTAAGTAACAAGTTCGGTCTGTGGGGGGACCGAGGGCTGGTCTTTGCGAGGGAAAAGCACCCAAAATATGAAGTATTTTGTATGTATGAAAAGAGGACGGAATAGTACGCGATACAGTAGTCGAGCGCAGGGCGTCGTACCCTCGTCGAGCTCGCTGTATGCAAGTTTCCGTCGGATACGCGTCGTTGCCAGATGGCCGTTCGAGACCAAGAGTGAGCTGGATTATCTAAGCTACAGAAGCAAGTACAAATGCTACGAAAATAATACACTTTTACCTAGCATTTATCCTACTATTTTCCAAGGGCAGACCGAATGGCCTCCTTACAGGGATCACTCATAGGCTCATCCGCATGGTTGTTCAGACAGTGCGCGAAATGGCGCCTGTGTATGTACATCATCGCTTGTCGATAAACCGAATTTCAATGCTGCAGCTGGAGAGTAGTGGAATTTAGGCATACCGAGTGAACCCAAGAGACCAAGAGACCGAAATCGAAATTTAGTCTGCCTGTCCAATTTCTCAAACTGCTCCTCGGGTATTCTTTTGATGGCAGCTCCAACCGTCGAATACATAGTTTCAAAAGCGATGACTTTTCTGTCGAACTCGCGGATTTCAGAGTATTTGGGAGGCTTTATGGCACAAACCCTAGCGACTAAGGGCGCCTGAATCTCCTTCGTGAAGATATGAATGGAGCGCCAGTCTACACGTGTATAAATAATTATGTCAGTTTCTTTCGCTAGACCAGAGCACCGTCGCAGAACATACTACTTGGGCTTCTTGTACCATCCGGTTCGGTGAAAGCTTCCTCGTCATCTGGGTACTCGCAGTCTATTGTGTCAGGCGCGAAATTCAGTGGTTTTCCGGTGGAAAGCGCCTTGAAAATGGGTGTCATAAAGAGAGGCATTCGAATTTAATTTATGAACACACCCTCCACAACGCAACATTGTAAAGCGACCAGAATGCCCATCTTCTGCGTTGGACAAGCTTAGGATCGAGACCCCAGCGCGTTGGGTCTCTATCTTTGAATAAAACAAGAATCAGCCATGTACATGTATGCACCTTTTAAGTATTGATGAATTCACGACTTACGAAGACCGACCTGGCAGGAAAATGAGTATGTGCTTATCAGAGGTAAAATAAGACATTACACTGGTACAAAGACTCAATCCCAGGCAAACAAGCCTCCAAGATGACTCGAGCGAGTTGTCCCGGCCCAACTGAACGTCAAGTTGAGTCAATAGACAGCATGTTTGCACAGCTGAAACGCTCGCATATTCGACGACAGGCTTCAAGGAGAGTGCATCGAGTGACAGTTGACGAAATTTCAATGTATCTGAATTGCAGAATGGAAGAGAGAAGTCTGTGTGCGCGCCGCAGGCAAGCACTGCGAATACGAGTCCGAGATCGTGCGGGTCCACGGGCGGAATACGTCGCGCGGTTCTTCCCCTCGCCTCTTCTGCATCATTTAAGGTTGAAGTTATACCGACGCCAGTTGGGTCCCGTCGGTATACGTTAGGAAGCAACTCATTGAAGAGCTGGTCATGAGTAACAGGGAGGGTCCACCAGCAGAACGAGCTCATAAAACTGTTGCAAAGCTCCAATGCGCGTTGCCATGACGGTAATCGCGACAATAGTCGATGAATTCCACCCTTCGAGATTGAGTTGGCCGAAAATATCCAAGATTGTCCGGAAGTCATCTCAACGCTGCTTTCACCCATTAGCGGTTCGTTGATGTCGGTGACAGCATCATCGATTCCATTGATGACGGTCGGCGATCCTGCAGTTTCATTTGAGTCCACCTGTGGTTATGGATCTTATGAAACGATAAATATGCTCGGAAAAAGCACTGTGTACCATGAAAAAGATTTGCTGAGAGTAGTTTTCTCAGTGACATCTATCAAGAGGAGGCTGTTTTGAATATTCACCTCAGAACCGGAGGTCCCAACGAATTTCGAGGAAGATCCATTATCGTTCATCGACAAAAAACCAAAGGCATCCGGAAGAAGGTGCTCGTCCGCCTCATCGTCAGAGCTATTGGCCTCAGCGCTCGCCGATTCTTCTCGGGCAGCTATATTTTTGATTTGCAATAGTTCGTCAGTAAGAAGAGGGTGCTGCTCCCGCGAAATCGCCGAATGATCAAATTGCAAGGCTTCTTCTAGCTGCGCGATGCGTTTACGCAATATTGTGACACTTTGTTGGATCCTCTCGAAGCTACAGGATGCGGAGTCAACACGCGCGTACATCGGAAGATATGTCGACCACGCTGGAGCACGACTTGGGCTCACCGGGAACGTTGGGATGCTGTCAGAACGCCTTGAAAGTACAGAAATGATGAAAGCGGGGACCAATCTACAAGGCAGGCGGACATACCATTCGGACAAATATCTTGACAATGTCTCTTTACGCAAGACGTGCAGGGGAGCTGATAGGCCATGAAAACGTGGATGAAATTTCCTAAATTCAAAGTGGTTCACCTTTCTATCGCATTTGAGTTTTAATCTTTCGGTAGTAGACATTAGGTGAAGGTTAGAACGATTTCCTTCTCGAACGTGCTTCGGATGACACACCGTCTGCATTCCGCACAAGCTATAATCCCCTTTTCACGTCGCTCGTACGACCTTTGCGCGCTTCTACTCTTTTGTGGCGAATTGTCTCGGTTCATACCAAGAGTATGCTATGGCTATGGGAGGTGAAGGATGAGGTTAGGACGCGACTTGAAAACCTATCGAATGAACTCAAACAGTGTATCAGTCACGCTGGCCACCATTTCAAGTTTGACAGTTGCAATAGATGAAATCTCCATCAAATAATGATGAAAATGTTGTTGAGCGCTGCAGTCTTCATGATTCTGAGCAAATTGCTCGGTCTCTTCGGTCTACCTGGTAACTCACCTGGAAAGCGGATGACTTCAAGGGAAGAAGTTCAAGAACCGTCGACAACAGTCTGTAACCAGGGCCCGGGCCGGCGGCAACATTGCTCCGGACCGTGGCTTAGTCATGCCGAACCAACCTCCTCAAGCTCGGGATCGCGGCGATTTTCGACTTCGACCTGTCCCAAATTCCTTCAGCATTAAATTACCAACTTTCAAGGTACTTCGGTCCTGATCACGGTCGATCCAACTGCAGAAATACTTGTAAGAACGACTTGAAATTGAATTTCGACACCTTTCTTTCCTGATGTCACGTTTTGATGCTGAATCGATTATTATAGACGTCCGTTCGATTTTTGGTTTCTCCCTCCTACTTTATCCGAACGGTGGGCAGAACTATTTTATTCTCAAGACACGTCAACCTTGAGCTAAACTCCGCGTCAATTCCCTCGTACTTATAGCACACTGCGGCCATTGAGATCGTAGGAAACTTGCATTCGTAACGACAAACTGATGACGAACCCTCAGGCCAATGGCTCTCCTCTTTCATCGTCAACATCTTGGTCTCGTCGACTGACAGGAATAGTGAATCACCTCAGACCACTATCGCGAGAAGACATGTCAGACAAGAAGTTCAAGGTCGTCATCTGCAGAGATCTCGGCCCCGACGTCATGCCTATCTTGACGTCTAGGAAAGAGTTGGACGTACGGCTTTTCGCTTGCTACTCGCGGACAAATTTTGATTCCTTTCATAGCTGACTATTTGGCCACATCAAACCCCTTGCGACCGAAAGTGGCTCTTAGAGAATATTCAAGGCGCAGCTGGTGTTGTCGTCATGTTATCGGACAAGGTTAGGCCGCGTTTTTTTCTCATATGGAAGTGATTCCAACCCGTTTTGTTTTGATAGGTCAACGACGAGTTATTGGACGCAGGTATAGTTGAACGAATCCTTTTATGAAATCTAGCTGAACTGCATAGCTGGATCTTCTCTCAAGGTGGTGTCTACGATGTCCGTTGGGTATGGTAGGTGCATCAACAAAATGAAGTCTGACAATGAGTTTCCTCATACTCGACAGAGCATGTGTCTCTTGACGCTCTGAAGAATAGAAACATTAAGCTGGGATACACTCCGGATGTACTCACAGATGCTGGTGATGCATTCTCACCCTTCGTAGCTTCCTGCAGCTTACGAATGTCACAAAAGTTGCTGATATAGCTGTCATGCTCGCCCTCATGGCCGGTCGGAACACGAAAGAAACGATGCATATTGTAGACAAAGGCGAGGTAGGGGAAATTAAATGTACATTACCTTTGAAGATCTCATTTTTCTTTACAGTGGGCGAATCACACCTGGTCCCCCTTCTCGTTTTGTGGACCGCAGTTGAGCACAAGCAGTCTGCCGATTTCACCAGATTTCCCCCGTCCTTCCTCCGCAACGAAGGTAGAACGTACCGTCGGGTTTCTCGGCTTTGGTCGCATTGCTCAGGCAACTCTCGCCCGTCTCGTTCCCTTTGGCGTAACGAAGTGCATATATTCTACAAACCCCTCTTCCACAACAAAACCCAGCGATCGCTCCGTTGATGACGCACTTGCAGAGCGCATACATCTTCCTAAAGGGTCGATCTACCGCGTCGATCAGCAGATGTTGGCAAAGGAGAGTGATGTTCTCTTCGTGCTCGCACCTGGCGGACCAGCAACATACCACGTCATCGACGAGGATTTTCTGAAGCGAATGAAAAAGACTGCGATACTCATCAACCCGAGTCGCGGCACGCTTGTCGATTCCGACGCCCTAGCAAAGGCGCTGAAAGAGCAATGGATCTGGGCTGCCGGACTTGATGTTGTAGAAGGAGAGCCCAATGTCGCAGCAGACCACCCGTTGGTGCAGGAACCAAGGTATACGCACTTGCGCATCTTATTTGTCCGTCACTCACCTTCATGTTTATTCCTTATAAGATGCGTTATTTTACCGCACATCGGAAGTGCGACCTTCGAGACTCGTCTGGGCATGGCAACATTGGCGGCTCAGAATGTGGTTGCAGGCATTCTCGGAGCCCAGATGCCGACCGAACTCGTGCTATCTGATAAATAGTCGCTGCAGCCTAGATGGGGAGCTTGAGTGCAAATTATTAATATTCTATATGAAATCCGAGCGACAGAGCGGGCAAGACGACGTATGACTCGTATTGAACCACTGAAAGAAAACGATCAATATTAAAGCGGACATCTAATAAATAAAGAAGCGAACCTTGTACAAGCATCCTGCGTGAAAGCGGTTCTTGCAAGTTCTACACCGCTTTTTGGGGAGCGACAACTCGGTTGCACTAACAATCCTAAGAAAGCCAATTTTAAGTAGTGTTCCTCAGCTATGTGCCCGATGCACTTACGAATAGCAGATAGCGCACTCCGTCTGGTTTTCGAAATGGTTCGTGACGTTGCGTTTGAAGATACCCAAGCCATCTACTATTCGACCATTCTGAGAAATTGAAAAGTTAGAAATGGTCGAATTCTTTAAATCTATCACTGCCGACCTGAGAAGTCACGATCTGTTGAACTGCTAGCAACCAACCGCGCCATCTCTTCTCTTCAACACCCAGGCGGCGGACGTCCTTCACTTCGACGCTGTGCAACGGATAGTCCGCGGGAAGTTTGATTGCTATCTCCATAGATTCCTCGTCAACAGTGAACGCTGCCGACACTTCGTGTATCGCGTTCGACACCTTGATAACCCAATTCTCTCCTGCCAAATCCGCCGCTGCTTCAGGATCTTTTACGTGTTTGAGCTCTGCAGATATTAGCACAGGAGAGAAGTGTCGGGCTGTCATATTGGCGACCGCCATGGATAATTGTCGATCTTTGCAGTCGCCCCACCAGGACGCAACTAACGAAGGTATGTGCAGAAGTGCTCGATAGTACAGGTGCGCTGCGAGCAGATTGGCACTGATCTCCGCATCCTCGTCGTAGACTAAGAACGCCTAAACGTCAACGCGTATCGTCTTTACAAGTTAAGGCTCACGTTGGACGAAATATTCCTGCAGTGTCCACATCTCTAATTGTACAGGTTTTTTCTTCCCACCATATAGGCCCAGTAGATCGAATATTGTAGGAAGAAACTTCGACGATATTATGTTCATGTCGCGGAGCTGGCTAGCATAGCCCATTTTGACTCGAAGCGACTAGCAAGAAATAAGCAACGGTAACTACATCAGAAACAGAACATACCGCATTGTCAAATAGGTCAAACATCACCATCCAACCCAACAAGTGACCAAGCATGTTCTGCGAGTAGTTTGACTTATGCTTCCCAGAGAGATACATTGTCACACATACCATTCCGTCCGAGCCGGAAATTTGACTGTCAAGTGTGCTTTGTATAACCTGCAGAAGTTCACTAGGCAATTCAAACTTCGCATCTTCGTTGGTATCGACACCTGCTTCAATGACGACATATTCCGTGCGCTTCTTTGCCGCTGTCTGTAGAAGCGGGTAGACCATTCTCAATATCGATACATCAGGGTCCCCGAGAACATGTGTCATCTACGTATCGCATGAGTTCAATACGGTCATTCGAGGAGACGTACAAATATGCTGACCTTTGATAAGGTATGTTCGGTGATAAGCGCTGGAGGTAGATCCTGCGCAATCGTGAGCGCTAATTCCCAGCAAATGGCTCGAGGCACGGAAGATTGTGCGACGACTAAGAAAAAAATCGACAATGAGTGAGCTAAGAACAAAGAAAACCCGCTCATACCTTGCGCATTTTGAACTAAATCGCGAACCAACCCCAGAATAGCCTTTTCACGCTCCTTCCATATCGCTTTCAGAGATTTATTAGACTGTGTCAACACCTGGATGTCTTGTAAAAGTCTAAGCGTTCGAGTGAGAAGCGTCAGGGAAGATTGGTCCGAAAAAGACGATGTCTGATTTCTTTTCAGTTGATGACTGTTCATCGTACATGACGAGCAACGTACCTCCAAATTATTTTCTATCATATCAAACATGAGATCCCAATGTGAACCGGGCATGTTTTGGAGAATCGGCACCAGGTACTGGAATATGACCAGCATCTCGCACTCGACGTCCTCATCTATATCGTCGTCGGAGGTCACCCATTGTTGGCAGGCCTTCATAAAGTTGACTGCGCGGGGTTGAGGCAAGAAAATGACATCGGATTCAAGACTCGGTGTCGTCGCCGACAGGCGATGGAGCAACAGAAGCCCGTCGTAATCTGCCTTCGCAGGAGGAATAGATAAGATACCTGACGCCAGCTCGTTGCGATACCTATCTAGCCTCGGGGGTTCGAGGCCACTCTCGGTGATAGCAAGAACTATGCCGACCGCAGACAATGGTGCTACGAAGAAACATCAGAATTTGACGAGCTTATATGAACATAGCCGGGTTCACCTTTCTTCTCCAATTGTCTCGCGAAAAGCATCCATTGATCTGCATCCGATGCCGAAGAGCCACTCAGCAGGTGACGAACTACAAAATGCAATATCCTCGAATCCCTGACAGAGTCTTTTCGCTGAGAAGACGACATCAAGTCATAAACAAATCGTCCCATAGTGTCGCTGATCCGAGCATTGTCGTTCTGAGCGAGCGATTGTGTGACCATCGAGTGCCAATTGTCGTCGGAAATATCCGATAAAAGAAACGCCGATAGAGTCTCCACTCGAGTTATCATATCTTTCAGCTCCTGGTGCGCGATGTGCTTGTCGAACAGAACCAAGTTGTCCGATGGTGAGCTCAGTGCATCTTTTGCAGCAAGATACAACTGAACGAAATGCGTCAATAGCCACATATTATCCCGAGCGAGCTTTCTATCCGAAATCGCTACGCTCAACAACGTGTTGACAATGCGCGCATATTCTGATAACCCTGTCTTGTCGAATGCTTGTAATGGCTCTTGTTCCAACTTCCAGAGCGATGGCGGTGGGATAAGTCGATCGACGGTGGCGAGCGAGTAATCAGATGGGTCGGATGGAAGTGCTTGGAGCATCCCGTCGAGCTCAACCTGTGAAGGAAATAGATCGTGTAGTAAATCAAATGCGATCCCTGTCGAGGGGTTTGAGGCCACAGAGATGATGGACGAGGGCCTCGATTGGAGAAAAAATTAGTGATTGGACTGAGATGTCTGTAGCAACGGTACGCACGGTACGCAGACTTCGGTATCGGCGATTAAATCCCTAAGCATTTTCTTGATCGAATCCGCGAGTTCGCCCTTTTCCTCTCCATGAATGTTTGACAAAGCTGCACTCCATACTTTCCTTGCGGTCCCCGCAACCTCCGAAAGATACGCGAAAGCGAATATATCCGGTAATAATACGCGGATCTCGGCGCTGGAGGCAATATCAGGCTGAGCGTCGACGCAGCTAGACAACAAACGGAGCGGAGCCTGGAGCGAGCCTGAAAAATGCCCCGCATCCGTGTCTCGTAGCAATGCACGATATTTATCTGCGAAAGTGAACGCAATACTATGCACCATTCCTGCTACTGCTCTTGCAGACAAGAAATTGCCTGAAATAATGAGGAGATTTAGGCGCAGGTAACTTTGGATGCATCATAACCCGTACCTGGTTTGCACAAAAGTCTGCTCACGGTGGTCAAGGTATCTTCATCATTCGACGAAACAGCTTCGGCAACCAATCGTGCGGCATATTGATCGAGTTCGTCGTCCTTAGGCTTCAGATATGTCGGAAGCAACCCTTCTTTCGATGCGTCCAGAAATGCTGCTAACAGCTCTTTACCAGAATTACCATCCGCCGCGCTAATCGCAAGCAAGCATCTCCGCCAGAGAGTGCAACACAAAGATACGTCTCCACGCTTTTGGAGATACGCGACCCAGAGTATTGGCGACTTTGTTCTGTCGGACAGGACGAGTTCGTCAAGCCCCTGCGCTTCTTGTAAATCTTCTCCTATGCGAGCTTATCAAAGAAGAGAACCGACGCACCCGCAACACATCACTCGCTGACGGGTCCAGAGCAACGTCCCCGAATACGGAAATGACGGATGTGAGTCGAGTCAATGCATCGTCTCTAGTAACATGACTAGCGGATGGCGATTCGCGACACGCGGCCAACGTGATTTTGAATATTTCGCGCACGACGTCTTCTATTTTCGTTTTGTACGTCGCGTCGTCTTTCGTACTTTTCCTGACACACTCGAGCAGGCTGAGCTGATGGTCAATGTCTTGCTTTGTTGTCGAGGCCTTTTGGAAGGAGTGAGTGATGGAAACGGCGATTGGCTGCCACGCAGCAGCAGAAAGCCCTTCCCGATGATGGTGAGTGGAGAACATGCTACTATATATTATCCGTACATACCGATCTCGATTGCCTCGAAGCTCGATAAGGTGCGCGCCAAAGTTTTACCTGCTTCATTTTCGTCCACGCGCAAATTTCTTGCCAGTAATTCCGTCCAGACTCTGGATATCTGTCCTTTGACGAAGGGGAGCACTTCCTCGTAAGAGACGGACCCGACTGCTTGTTTCTGTGCGTTCGTCATACGTTTGACAAGGAAGACGAGACACTCGAGAAGGGAGTTTAGGAATGCCGCAGACGCCTGTACGCGGTCTAACGACGACAAAGCTCTGCCGTCCAAAGCTGCCCAGAAAGACGCGAACAGGTCTGACCATGAATTTAAATCATTTCCCAAGATCTGGAGGCAATGTTTCTACAACGTGATGGCGGGTGAATAAGGGAGATTCGTACCGTCTCAGGAATCGTGGACAAAATGACAACAATCACGGGGTAGCCCTGGATGGGGGAACCATAACATCCAAGTTCCAGGAACTGTAGAAACTCGCGATAAGCAGCAGGGTGATTGCCAGTCGCCCCTTCTCCTCGTGAGAATGAAAGAGATGTTTCCTCGGGTCCGTCTTCTTCATCGCTGTCGCTTTCGCTTTCTTGATATTTGGTAGATGGTGTAAGTTTGGGGCTTTCAGTCCACGCGTTGGGAAATTCTAACAGAAAGAGATGAGTCTGGAATGAAAAAACATTATTTCCTAGGATGAAATACGTACGTGTCAAGAATAATAACAAGGGTTCCCACATCACATATCTTACTGAAGTTTGAGGCTCTACCCACGCTGATCGTAGAATAGACGAGCTGAGCACCGAAAGGTGAGACTCAACAAATTCTTATTAATTTCGTAGTGAGTCAGACGCGTAGAGTGAAAATATAATACCCAGAAAAACGTACTTTTGTGGGACTTTATCAGTGAGTTTACGATTCCCCAGGCAGCCTTTCGGACCACAGGTTGATCCGACCCAAAAGCAGCATTTTCGTCTGAGAAAGGGGGTGAGGCACCATGGTAAAGGGATGTCCAGAAAAGCGAAGAAGACGGTACTGCATCTAATCCTGAGCTCGTTGCAGTATCTAAGGAGGAATATCACTGAGGTGTTTACACTTTAAGAAACAAGTTAGAACTCACCAAGAAACCATCGTATTACTCCCAACCCGCCTGTACGGATCCTTGCATTGCGGTCGTCTTCGCTCTCCTCCTCGTCTTCGGGTTTTGATCGCGATGACGTATCCTCTTCTTGTACTTGAGGGCGTTGGCCCTTTCCATGATGACCATGCGCAGGCGGAACGTAGGAAGGCTGAACTGGATTCAGCTCCAAGTATACACCCTGGGGATCGTATACGGAACGTTTGACAAATTCAAATAATGGTTGCACGATCGTGTCGTCAAACGGCTGCATACTATCGTCCCACTCTTGCGCAACCGGATTAGCCACCCAGGGTAAAAAGAGCGAGTCCCATGATTTGCGCGCGGTCAAGCTCACTTGCCTATCCATATCTTGGGTGGCCAGACACCAGCTACCGACAAGCTGTTCGATCTCGGTGGAGGTTGCTCCACCTCGAAGAAAAGCCATAATTCCTCGAGCAAGCTCAGGAATCCTTAGATATGCTATCAAGAGTTCCGCCGCGTGCAGTCGAATTTGTCTGGAATAATGAAGTAGGAGTGGCGGAAGGTGATGTAACTTGGATCTGCATGAGCTACTTCAAAGAAAGCATTACACGGGCACTCACCCACACTGGAAGTGATACTTGAAGCGCATTGTTCAATACGTAGTCTGACTCCGCCACCGATGCCTTCAGAACCCATTCCGCTTGCAAGTCCTCTAATGCCTTCCTCTTCGTCACCGTGTCCTTCTTTCCCAATCTCCGCAAAACGATGACTAGCTCAGGTGGAAGTTTCTTCGCGATGCCTTGGCTGTCCAAAGGATCTGGTTTCACGGCTGTTGGCTTCGTTGGCGGAATGTACACCTTGGGTCGGGGTTCCTTATTCTTGCCCTTCGTCTTGTCCTTGGGTTTTTTCTCCTTGGGCAAGGGCAGCTGCTGCTCCGGGCCTGCAGCTTTCCTTGCATGTTTCTTTCGTGTCCCTGAGGTTGCTGAAGATTTCTGTGCTTTTGGCATTTGAAGCCTCGACGAATTTCTCGAGCAGGTCCAAAGTGCAACCGCGTTGAGTCACGGCCGAGGTGACGCATACAGCAATCGTGGGAAACGCACTCTTACTGTGGAAGTGGAGGTACAGTAGCCAATCACAAAGCTCTCTCTCTCCAACCACAAGATTTTCGAACCATCCCAACCATCCACGAACCTCCCAATGCATGTCGAACAACTTCAATGATCCAAAACATCTGGGACTTATGCAAGGGGAACTCATGAGCGACATCTTCCGATTCTGTTCCTGATTCAGTCGAGGAAAGACTCGAATACTATGATCAAAGTACCAGAGGACATCATGATCGAGATCGAAACGCACGACGCACTTGGGAGGTTGCAAATCAGTCATCTTGGCTAACTTTGATTCCTCCCGTTGGCTGCACGAGACGGACGTTCCCCGACCTCAAGCTGGCGGAGTTTTCACAATGTACTGGTATAGTGGATCTTGCTTATATGTCCTTTGAAATTGCTCAAATTGAAGTAGACCTAATTTTCACCTGGGCGGAAGATCGTTCAGAATTGACCTCGAGCCGCGCTGGGCAAGAACCAGTTTGGATTTTGTCATTAACGTTGCTCGATTCGATACATGTAAGTCCTTTAGACCAGATTCTCAACGTTTGCCGCACACTTCACCGATTTTATCGTAGTTCCCGACGCAGGTATTTCGGTATTGGTCGCCGCCGAAGATCCTCACAGAGTCCCCGTGTATGTGAAACTATTGAACCATCCATTCTTGTTGGACATAGAGGACGACGAGCTGCATTTCCTGATCTTTCCTGTCGGAACAATAATGGCCATCCGCGAGCCCTTTTACGTCGGTGGCGTCTTCTCTGGGCCATCCAAAATGCCGTTCGTCAAGGTGGACTCGCCTTCAGATATTATCTTCGTCAACCCTGACGATCCAATTTTACGAGGTGTCTCGTGGAATGGAAATACTTTCGTTCCTGCTTCTGGTCAAATGGGACGTCCCAAAACCGGTCTGGACTGGAAGAACTGGGGGAAACTAAAATTCAAGTCTAGTCGATGGTTCTCCTCTGCTATCTGCTTCACGAAGTGCATGGAGCTTGGAAACGAAGTCGAAGTCTCCCGCCTCAACAGGTCTGAAATATATTTGCGCATGGGCTGGAACAACTCTGCATTCCATGATGCAAAACTGGCTCTTCATTCCGGAACTCTGGACGACAGCATGCAATTAAAGGCCATAGTCCGCATGCTGAAGGCTCAGTATGCTATGGGTCAGTCTGACAAAGTCCTGGATATGGCACAGCTACGCCCAGAGGACTCGACAATTGCCGAATGGGTATTGAAAGCCAGGAAACGTAAGGAAGATCAAGTCTCTGGCAACTTCGATTGGGATAGGTTATGCAAAGAGGCGAAGGGGCGTTCTTATAGTCCTGACATCGGTGATTTCGTTGGACCTGTCGAGGTGGGTGTTCGAAATGGTCCCATCGAAATGCGGGGCATGTTTGTCACTCGGGACGTAAAGATAGGAGAAATACTGGTAAGCTACAGCCTTCTATCGCGACTTTGGAAGAGGCTGAGTATCCCTTCGTACACAAGATTTTCGAAAAGCCAATACCACCGTGTTATTACAAAGAGATTTGCAGCGCGGAAATTACAATTCACCACGGAAGTCGGTACAGGGTCGTGCAATCTATAGTCACTTTACCAGCCTAGTACAGAAGCTGTGGGACGACAAAAAGACGAACTCCGCAATTCAAGCTTTATGCGGCGCGAAAGACAGGTCAAAACCAAGCCAACATCCATCTCCCTTCGAAGAAGATAATCCACCCCTGGAACATCCTTTACGGCCAGTCGTTGACCTGGACGTTGATCACATCTTCAGCACAGATCTCACTAATAGCTTTTCATGTGGAATTGTGTGCTCGTGTCTCGACACGGATGACGAGCAATATACTGGAATGGGACTTTACGCGGCATCGTCGCTGATGAATCACTCATGTGTTCCTTCAGCGCTTCAGCCCGCTCATCTGCTATCGGGGACGCGAAGGTCGTGCGGGCTGCTCGGGATATGAAGAAGGGAGAAGAGGTCACGATATCGTATATCTCTGCGGAATCGAATTCAAACGAGGAAAGGTAACTCCGGTTGAAGAGATCTTGGGGATTCGACTGCGACTGTGCTCTCTGTATAACGGAGGCCAAGGATGGGGAGGCAGCTCGGAAGAAACGGACGGAGTTGAATGACACTGTCAATGCCGCGTCCGAATCTTTGAAGGAAAACCCGTCGTCGTAGGCCATCATGCAATTGGTGGCGAAAGTGAAAGCGTCCTGTAGCGAGATGGGGGTAACCTACACCGCCGACCGTACGTCTGGAGAATTCGTTGATATGTTAAAGCCTGAGCTTGCATGCGCGACACGGTCCTATGCACTACTTGTCGAGAAGTTGGGTGACACGAAAATGAATCCGATCAGCGGGCGATACAGCTGATCATGGATGCCATCGAACTTCAAGGTCTACGTGTTGTCGATCGGACTGTGTCTGGTCCCATCGACAGCGCTCTCCAGGGAAAATGACCAGCGTCTACCTGTCGTCCTGACGCACATGTCGCCTTACCATGAAACGTGCATCGCATCGATCTTCAAGATTGTCAAGTTGTTCGACCGCGTAAACAACAAAGAACGAGCACAGCGGTGGTTTGACGTCCTCCTGCATTGTAAGTTCAAGCTAATTGCGGAGCTCCACGACATGTAAAATTGACGTGCCAATTTCATCTCGTAGTTGAGGATCATTACAGAGGCGGAAGAAAGGCTGTCTTCAAGACGTTCTACGGCGCGTTGCTGACAACTATGGATCTATGGGAATACTACTTGTGAATGCGGTCAAATTCGTTTCGAATCTCGAAAGGTGGTAAAAAGAAAGTCTTGGAATATAATCACACTATGATGTCTGCTGTTCGTCACGTTCAGCGAAATTGAAGCTTAGAATTTTAATGGAGTTAGGAGAAACTGAGAGCGAAAGATATGTTCGGACCTACTTTACGTAACGCGTCTCTAGTCTGTGTGAGCGGGTCGCTTGACGTTGTTCCTCTCACCGCAACTCCCACTTCCAACGCCATTCTTCACCATTTCTTGCTTGAAACATGCCTGAGTACTGTTAGTCGCCGTCATCTTGATCTAATTCTACTGCTATATTGATCTTCATTCCAGCTCAGTACGCCGCAGCTAACAACGTACCTCTGATCAAGTCTCCCAGTTTGCGGCTGCCCAGGCCCGTAAGTAACGAGATATACGCCGATTTGAGGTCGAGCTTAGAATACGCCGCAGGTCGAAATGCCACCGGACCTTCATCCGCTTCCAGAGGACGTCATCGCGTATGTGAGTTGTGAATCACCTCATCGAAATAACTGAAACGCCTTGTCGATGACACGCTTGCTCTCTTCATTCGTCCCGCAGTTCGTCTATCCATTCACGCTCGAGCCGCACGTCCTGACGATGGAGTCTTCACGTCGATCTACTCTCGCTGCACAATCCGCGCGACATGAGGCGTATCTGAAGCAGCGAGAGGAGGACAAACGGCGGAGGAAGCGCGAGGCGCTACGTCGCATTGCTCCTGGGTTTGAGCCAGAGAGTGGGCCGCTTGTACCTACGAGGATGTCGACGGCGGGTATGCTAGGAGGTGCTGCTGCTTCGAATGCATTTGGAGAGACTGGTGCGGAGGGCGGAGGTGGCGGAGCTACGACGACAACTGCCAGTACTACCGCCGCACCCGGAGGAATGCACGTCCGCACCCGTAGCGTTATGGACGACCTCGTCGATCACTTGGCCGCTCTCGATGCTGTGTCGTCATCTAACAGCTCGACGGGGACTGCGTGAATATCTCCACGGGCTTTACGGTCCATCTAGGACATTACGGAAATCGTCCAAAAGAGCCGATTCCGAGCGAAGAACAGTAGCTGGGCGTGCGGCGCTCTAGCACGTTTGGCTTTCAGTTGCACACAGTCACCTTTTCACTCCCTTTCCGTCAGGATGGCAGAATTCATTTTGCAGGGAAACAATCGGAAGGACGCTACGTTACGGGCAACTATGAAAAACCTATACACCGACTTCCCCTGCTTTCTATCTAAAGAAACTGCTGCGCTTCTGGATATCCCGACAACTGGCTACAGCCGCCCGAATGGCCATGCAGAGTCAGATTTGGAGAGCGGAATACAGGACCGGTGCCCCCAACATTGTGATAGCTGGTACAACTTTATTTCAAAGTGATCACCCTTTGTTCGAACTTATTGAGTATCATACTCACCGTGATCCTATTGCATATGTGTGGTCTTGAGCTCCGAATCCTCCGCGTGAGCTTCTAGTCACCGTCTTTTCATCCGAATCTCTACGAAAGAAGGTATAGCAGACAAGTTACACGGTCTACGTTCCGATTGAACTGATTTCATTTACAAAGATTCTTTGGTGGCGCCTCGAGAAATGGAATTGTCTCGAAAACACGCACTAAAGTTGCGGACGCCGCTGTACCTGACATGCAGATTTCGCATCCATTGAACGTGTTCGCAAACCGCCTTCATGCAAAGCAATGACTTGCGCTCGTGTTCTCATGAAGCGGGGCCTGTTTGACGGGACTTCATCGTTCTTTTTTCCCCTCTCCGAGGCTTCAAGGATCATGACATGTACTCTTCTCTTCTATCTCTGGTAATCTTCTGTACTCTGCAAGCAATCAGCGATAAAAATGAGTCACCTCTTCGGGCTCGACGATTGCGCCACATCGCGGACGTTTGTCATACCAGTGTGCTCACACCCGATTCGAGCATTGAACACATCGCCATTGATCGTCAGTTAGGATTTGCGCCCTCCCGAGTCCGATATCTGCGACGTCTAGATGATTGTCAAGTGACCGATTATCAATAATCAAATGCCGGTGGATAGGAGTACGGCCTGCTACGGGCGAAAAGAGAAGAGTCTGAAGGAAAGAAGAAGATGTTATGGGCAACATGGGGTCTAAAGATGGTCGTGTGCGATGTCCAGACGCAGCTCCTCAACTCGGAAATGTCTGAGGGAGTAAAAACGCAATTGCGACCGTTTTCAATGACGCAGATTGCAAGGCACGAGGACCTGGGACGGGTCGCGTGTCCTGCGATGGACCCGCCCGGATGAGAGCGACATGCATTATTATAACGCACCTCATGAGCGTTGCGTTTGATTAGACAAGTGAGACCATGACGGCGGCAGGGCGAGAACCACGACGATCGCACTGCAAAACGGCAGGAGGGAGCGAGACGGCGAGCGCAGAACCAAAGCACCCCCGCAGGGCGCAATTGCAACGAGGCCCTTTGTATTTTTAGGTCGTCGTACGTATGCAGTCGAGCACCATAGCCAGCTTGGTGCCGCACTTGGGCTGGTTGCCGAAAGCCTCGGCGGTTCAGCGTTGTCCCTGCACGGGATGCGCTGCAAGGTTCGCCACCCAAAGAGGTGCACAAACGAAGTCAGTTTTTATTTATCGGGTTCGCGGGGCTGCAGGAGGGAAGGAAGATTGGCATATAAATACCTCCGTGCAGGCTAACTAGCTTAGATCTTCCCCTCCGTCCCCTCCCCCACCCGTCTGAGTCACCACGAGCATCCTCCACTCAAGCTCCAGTCGTCCTCTCTTCTGCACCCTATTACGATGACGACGTTGACGGTCTCCAGTATGGCGCAGTATGGGCAATCGTCTGTCGCTGCTGCTGCACAATTGCCATTGTCGATGGAACAACCCAGTGAAAGCACTGGCACGTTCGCTTTTGCGCGAATCCATAACACGATCTATTTGATTCAAAGTATGGCAATCCTATCCGTACGAAAACAAAGGACGTGTGTCTCACATTACGCGTGTTCTACCTGCAGCAAACGACCCGTTATCCAAACCCCTCTTCCTCGCACCTCTGGACGTGTCGATATACCGACAAGAGTTTGGGACGATGTTCCGGTACTCTCACTCGGCGACGATCCACTCAGCTGACATCCACGTCGTCTTCGAGATTGACCCGCAACACATGTTATGCGAGGAGTCCGGCGTGGTGTTCGTGGCGAAGGAGGTGACGGATCGGTTGCTGAAGTCGACTCGGCGGCGCTCATGTCCCCCACCCAAACTGCCACCACCCTCTCGGCGGTACTGAGCGCTGTCCGATGTCTTCATTTCTTTCCTGTGGTCTCCTGCACGATGATTTGTTTATACCAAAATTATTGACGGACGAGCACGCTTTGCTTTGGGCCATGTAATAACGATAGTACGAAACCCCCGCTGTAATTACCTGGATACACTTCCCAGTCAATTCGACGACAACGACGACGCATAGATGACGAAACACACCTCAACTGCCATAGAGTTCCGGAGAAGCGCCATCATCAAGGACTGCAGACTGCGCTAATTTACCGTGGGGCTAGAAACACATTTGATTTTCGCGCCAGATCGACTTGACGATTGCCGCCATGCGCGCATGCTGAGTCGCAGATCGACGTCATCCATTCGTCTTTCGCCGGGTCATTCCAGTTGCTGTCGTGGAGCAGATCCATTTCATGAACTTGCGGAATGAAGGTATAATCTACGACTTCGGAGCATAGCGTCGAAGACCTTCTTTCCTATGGTTCTTGCTCGTGTACCAACGTACTGCCATGTCTGGAAGCGAGGTGTGTCGTTGAATACCAACGGTTGCCCTATCATCCACGCGATCAATTGGGAATACTGCTCATATTGTTCATATTCCTCGAATTAGAAAGAAACGGCGGCATACCTTCGAGGAGACCCACGAGACGCTTGCAAGTAAGTTAGATGAGAGTGCGAAAGAAAACGCGTCGATCGCGACCGCGCCTTGCCACCCAAAATATTACGTAATAAGCATTGATTTTTCGAAGAAGAAACCGAAGAACATCCTTTGAACTCACACTCCCAAGGTCTCCCGGTACATGATTCTTTCAAGCTATTCATGTCGTCCCGGGACCATGGGGAACTATACGCCGCATTCTTCGCTTTACTCGTTATATCTGCTTATCCTCCGACTTTCAGCATCCTTTCCCCCGACGATTCCCTCCGGGCCCCTACCCTCCTCCAGGTTTCTCCCGGCTCGCCCCTCTTCGTTGATTCTATTCAATGGATGTGTCTTCACTGGAGAAGGGTGCGATAGAGGGAAGATATGCAGGGGTCCAGCAACCCGGCGGAACCGATAAGAAAGACGCCCCACCGCCGTCTCTCCTCGGCGAGAAAGAGGTGGTAGCTGTAGACTCTGACAGCAGCAGCACGGGTCGACAAGACTTCTTGGGGAGGCTCAGGAAGCGTTGCAGAAATGCCCTGGGGCTGCTCGAAATTGAGACGAACGGGTAATTGCGATTTAAATTTAAGCGCCTGCTTTGGGGTGTTGAGTTTCGCGGAATAACTAATTATCTGTGATGTTGACAGGATCGAGCCGGTGCCCAGGGAGAACAGGACCGACAACCGAATCTACGAGATGTTCCTCGTGTGGTTCTCCGCCAACTTCAACGTCCTCGCGTGAGCCCTTCTGAAGAAATTGAATTAGACGTTGTTGTGAAATTTTTGAATAGATTTAGCACCGGAAGCGTCGGGCCTGCAGTCTTCGGACTGAGTTTACGACAGTCCTTTGCAGTGATTGTCCTGGTAGATGCAATGTGAGTGTTTCGAATTGATCTTCATCCACTTGACTCCTGAGTTAAACCGCTGATCAGATCGTTCATTATTCCTGGATACTTGTGAGTTTCATTAAAATTGATTTATCCTCGGACATAAGTCTTTGATGCCTTCAAATTTTCAGCGCAATCTTTGGCCCAAAATTAGGCACAAGAGTAATGGTACAAGCGCGATTCTCTTTTGGGTTCGTTCCGATCCCTTTTGCTGCCAGCTCGCTCTTTTGTTGACTTTGGGGTATTAGATACCTTGGGTCTATCGTTCCAAGTCTCCTCAACGTGTTCAGTCTCGAAGGGTTTCTTATACTCAATAGCATCATAGGCGGTCAAACCTTGGCGAGCGTGTCCAGCAAATTGAGCTGGGATCTGGGCATCGTCATCATTGGACTAATCTCTCTTCTTGTATGGTCAAATTTCAATTACCCGACGACACACCTCATATTCAATCCGCAGGTAACCTTCTGTGGATATCGGGTTGTACACTGGTAAGGTGTCTTTGGATACGAGAGTCAGAAACAAAAAGAGGCTAAGATACCCTGTAGGTACGAGACCGTAGCTTGGATTCCCAACGCCATTACGTTCCTCGTGATGATCGGGGTTGGAGCGAAGCATCTGGTAAACGCTCCCAGCACGCCCGGCGCAGGCGTTTCAGCGATAATCTCCTTCGCGTCAACAACGGCCGCAACAGATCTTAGCTGGAGCAGCATGGTTGCTGATTATGGCGTTTATCACAACGCGAGCGCATCGAGGTGAGATGGATCACGGTTTGCTGTACGAACTCAGCGCTTAGTAAAAATAATTTGACAGTCGGCGCATCGTCCTCTATACGTACCTTGGATTTTTTGTCTCTAGTGTGCGGTGCTAAATTTTCCTTGGACGTGCTCGTCTAATTATTTTATCTCCACAACAGATCGTGATGCACCTCCTTGGTGCGGCTTTCGCAGCTTCAGCTCCGTTCGTGCCTTCATGGAACGCTGGATTTGACAACGCTAGTGACATCGGTGGGCTGATGTTCGCAGTTTTGTCTCCTCTCGGGGGCTTCGGGAAGTTCTTGACGGTGTTGGTTGCGCTGACGGTCCCGAGTGCCTGTGCACCGACTATGTATTCGTTTGGAACGAGCTTCATGAACGTTGCCGTCGTCTTCGCCCGTGTCCCTAGGAGTGTCTACGCTATTGTTTCGACGGCGATGTGAGTTGTTAGTGTCTGCAATCGGTTGATAGTTTGCTGATGATCGAGATGATAGTTTAATGCCAGTCGCCATTGTAGGTTCGACTCGATTTTATGCTACGTTTGTCGACCTAATAAGTGAGCGTCTCGTCATCTCGTCGCTCTTGTCTCTTGTTTTTTTTTCACTGACATATTCATCTTTCACAAGGTATCATCGGGTACTGGACCGCATCGTTCTCCGCCATCGTCACCGTCGAGCACGTCGTCTTTCGCCGGCAGCAATTCTGGCGCTACAACGTCGAGGACTGGAAAGACCCCCGGCGTCTGCCTCTGGGCGTCGCGGCGGCGCTCGCTTTCTTCGGGTCGTTTGGCATTATCGTTCCGAGTATGTCGCAGGTGTGGTACGTGGGTCCCATTGCGCGTGCGGGCACGGGGGACATCGGCATTTTCACTGGCTTCGTGAGTGCGGCGGTCCTGTATCTCGTGCTCCGTGCGGCCGAGTTGCGTTTCCTGAGGTGCGACATACCGAGGTGCCCGGCTGGCGATGAGGGTGTAGATTTGTAGTTTGGAAAGGTTAAGAGTGAGATCCGCCTCTTCATCATTCCAGAGGCGTCTTCGTTCCCGCCTCCCTTCTTGTTCACCTTTTTGTCTTTCTTGTTGAGCTCCTTGCTCTTGCGTTGCGGACTCATGATATCGCCTTCCAAAGATTTCACCTTGCCTCGACGGAAATAGATTGTACGTTATTTTCGTGCCGTTCTCGAATTATCACAGAGTATCTCAGATTCCGTAGACAAGGCGATGAGACGTTTCCCGTCCTTGTCACCGCCCTAGTACAGAAATACCTGCTAGTGGATCTGAGCGTCGTTCTACGTTTCTTGGCGCGAAGAATAAAGAGCTGAAGATCCGTTCTGTCTCTAGGCTGCAAGGTTTCGAGTTTCGCTCTCGGTGTTCAGACGGACGTCCTTCAAGATTCTGAGTTTCCTTTTGAAATTCTGGAAGTGTTGTTTCAGAGAACATTCCTCTGCTCTTATGCCTATGGCCGCGATAATAAGACATATACCTTTCTCGAGCATCCTTGAAAAGGATTCCTCGAGGATTTTGCCTCCGTTTGTGTTTACTCGCCGACATCGGGATCAAAGTGATCAGACGGAAGCAGATGGCCGGCGGCACAACTGGCCTCTGCACCTGCAGCGCCTCTCTTCTTGACAAGCCATGTGTCGCCGACGTCTACACTCGTTTTGTACGTCCAAGCAAGCCAGGCGATGCGAGCGCTGTGGAGCGACATGTGTGCATGCTCGGTCGCGGGATGATCAACTATATAATCCCCGTCAAGGGAGGACACCTCGTCTTCTTAGCTCGCACTTTTTTCTCTCTCAAACACATCAGGCGAAATATTTAACCTTGGGTCGCAGCAGCGCTGATCTTTGATCGTTTCTCATCGCCGACGTGGTGAGTATTTCTGTCGTCAAAGCCTGGCAATGAACCCACATATCTCGCTTCTGTTCTTTGCTGTAGACCACATACGCTTTGGCGCTTACCAGCATGAGCTCGCCGCCAGCCATGGATGAAGCAGGGAAAACCTCAGGCAGCAGCGACGACTCGGGTGTGCAGTTCGACTCCTCGTCGCCTCCACCTTCCTTTGATGCGCTGAGGACCGTTTCGTCGCCGTCCCAGCTGGAGTCTGGTCATCAGGAATCGTCGTTGCAGTTTCTCCCATCCTCGACCCATTCCTCCCCCGGTCTGAAGCATGTGTCGCTGCCCAAAGTGCACGACGTCCCGGGTCATCGCGACCTGCGGCAGCTACGTTTGAATGTGAGCACGCTCTCGACTACAAGCGTGGATACAGCGACGTCCCTCAACACCGAGTATAATGGCCCTCTCATTCCTCCGACGAGCGACTCGCACTTCAAGCACCGCACCGTCGTGATTTGCTTCGACGGAACCGGAGACGAGTTCGATATGAACAACAGCAACATCGTGCAGTTCTTCTCGGTGCTGAAGAAGGGGGATAGGAAGAGGCAGATTGTATACTACCAGGTGCGCCCGAGTTCTCGTTCCATCTCCGAGCGCTATCTGACGTCCTTCTCCCAAGTCGGGTATTGGCACATATACCATCCCTCAAGTCGCGACCAAATTGTACACAGCCACGTCGAAAACACTGGACTTGTGCTTTGCGAAGTATCTGAATTTCCATGTCATGGGAGGGTACAAATTTCTGATGGAGAATTGTGAGTTGTCTTGCTACGCTACTCGTATCGAGCTCGTCCTAAAATCGGCTTGAAGACAAAGAGGGGGACAGAATATGTATATTCGGTTTCTCGCGTGGAGCATACACTGCGCGAGCTCTCGCCGGAATGATTCACAAGGTGCGCTGATAACGGTACAACTGATGCGATTTTGAGGAATTTACCGAGTCTTTCGAAGGTTGGCTTACTACCCGCGGGCAATGAACAACAAGTACCCTTCGCATATAAGATGTACAGGCAGGACACGGAGTTAGGATGGAAGCAAAGTGTCTTATTTGTGAGTTATATAAAACGTATTTAGCTTCTATGATATCTGACATATCTGTTCGGCGACTAGAAAAAGACGTTCTCTATTGATGTCGATATTGAATTCGTCGGCGTTTGGTGAGTTGCTGCCATCTGTTTCAGTGTTCGTTTCGCCGCTCATACTCTTGCTTGTAGGGATACGGTCGCTTCAGTGGGAATTATCCCTCAGACTCTTCCATTCACGAAATCGAACAACGCGATCAAGACTTTCCGTCATGCGCTGTCTCTCGATGAGCACCGCGTCAAGTTCACACCAAGTCTCCACCAAACGCTGGATCCTGAGACGGCCAAGCAATACGACTACGTCCCACCACCCCCGCCGCCCTCGTCGAAGAAGAAGACGAGACCCAATACGCTGAAGAGGTCGACTACGAATAGGTTGAGCAGCTCGTTGAGACGGTCGGCGAAAGGTGTGAGCGACTTGCTGGTCCGGCAGAGTGAGGAAGTTAAGACGGTGATCGAAAACACCGTCGGGCTACACTCGGATGACCAGCTGAGCCCCGATTCGGAACGAGAACATCTGGAGCAGCAGTACCTTGACCGCTCGAAGCCGACTGATACGCTCGAAGTGTGGTTCGCCGGATGTCATTGTGGTACGTTACACGCGTACATTTATATTAACCTGATTTTACTAACGGGTGATGATGTTCTTCGAAACGCAACACTAGATGTCGGCGGCGGCTCGGTCGATAACGGCACTCCAAACAGTTTGGCGCGCATCCCGCTGCGATGGATGATCCGCGAGTGCTTCCGCATGAAGACGGGCATCCAGTTCGAGGCAGACAGGCTATATGCGCTGGGTATCGACCCACATACGCTATACCCCAAAGTCGTGAAGCGCATGAATGTAGAGAAGCCACTTCCGGAGGTTCCCCAGCAGCGACAGCAGCAACCTAGTACGCCGCCTTCGAATAAAGAGAAGAACAGCGCCGATGCCTCTCCTCCGCCTGCACAAGAGGCGAGTGCCCTGTCTCATGAAAGGGAACATAATCGGCACGAGCATCATCGTTCGCTGGACGGCGGGACGCTCGTTGAGCACCATAGGGAGATGAGCGTCGCGCAGACGGAGGAACAGATCGGCGACGAGAGGGTGTTGAGGACCCAGACCTCCCTCATCGACGAGAAGGTGCGGATCTCCGAGGAGGAGCTGGGGGGAGACGAGAAGCAGTCACCGCCGTTGCAACGCAGTCATCATCACAAGGGTCCGAGCACGTACATCGAGGACGAGCAGGACCGCGAAGATGCGAAATGTCCTGTGTATGACCAGTTGAAGCTCAACAAGTGGTGGTGGATACTAGAGTTCCTCCCTCTGCGTGAGCGTATGCGCCAGCCTGATGGGACGTGGAAGAAGAAATGGATGTAAGTGTTTCTTTCTTGCTTTTGTATCTGTCCATTGCTAAATTGCTTGTGTTCATGCAGATTAAATAGGGGAAGGCCAAGGAAGATGCCAGACGACCAAACTATTCGAGTGCATCGGACGGTCAAGATGCGTATGGAGACGCCAGAACTGAAGTACAAACCGCGAGCTCGATGGCCTTCCGACCGAGAACCTGTCTGGGTGGATTGATCACCTAATAACTTATTTCCTCCTCTCACCTCTCTACTGACCGATCCCGTAACTTACTTACGTCCATGACTTTCTAACGAGCTGCTTCGACTCTTACGATATTTTCACGCTTCATCCACGCTTCTTGATTTCTTGGTTCTCGATGATGCTGACGTTTGCATTTCATTTACGGCTTTTTATTACTGGAAAACGATACCTACACGTAGTCATGTTGTAATGCTTCTACCTTCTTATATTTCACGAGTAATCCATACGAATCTTTACCTTACCTCGCAGACGAGCGTGAAAGTCGGTCCTCGCGTGGCGGCCGCGTGGGACGGCACTGCTTTGGGCGGCGTTGCCTCACGCGTCCTGCAAGTTCAACTGCACGAGCGCGTGGAGACCACTCAACGTCTCTCACTGTAACCACCAACAGAGGTTACGATGAAAGCGAGCACTTCAGCATGGATAACACTGTCGCTAGCGCTGGCGGCGAGAGCCAGCGCGGTGCCTGTCGACGAATTCGACCTGTTCCAGTCGCAGGTCCAGACGGTCATCTCATCCAATGGGCTCGACGAACTCGCGAATGAAGTTCTTGGGAATGTCGAGCAGACCGGGAAGAACATTCTCAAGCATGGAAAGAATGTATTGAAGAATGCTGAAGGTCGTGTCGAGCGCTGGGTCGAAAGCGGTCGGGAGTTCGTCAAACAGCAAGGACAGTCATGTACGCGTCACCATCCAAGCGCAAGCTGGAGTCACTAACCACCTCGTTGCAGATGAGCTGCTCTCCCATCCTGCGTTCAGTGACTACCAACTCCGTGTAACGGAGCCCAATATCTGCGACCCCAATGTCCAACAGTACTCTGGGTACCTCGACATTTCAGAGTCGAAGCACCTCTTCTTCTGGTAATGACGTCCATAACCTACAGTGAGCTGGTTTAATGAACGGATATTAAGGTTCTTCGAGTCTCGATACAAGCCAGAAGAGGCGCCTCTTATCTTGTGGCTCAACGGAGGACCAGGTTGCAGTTCTTCAACTGGTTTACTCTTCGAGCTCGGTCCCTGTAGCATCGCGAACGAAGGAAAGAACCTCACCTACAATCCCCATTCGTGGAACGCGCATGCAAACATCATCTTCCTTGACCAACCAGTCAACGTCGGCTTCTCTTACACAGACGACGGGTCGGGTGTCAGCACCAGTCCCGTTGCAGGCTTCGATGTCTACGCATTCCTCGAGCTCTTCCTTGCACGCTACCCAAAATATGCAAAGGCCGACTTCCACATCGCTGCCGAGAGTTACGGTGGAACCTACGCGCCGAACTTCGCAACAGTCATCCACGAGAAGAACAAAGAGTTGGACCTCACACCCGTTCAAGGTGTTACGAAGATCAATCTCGCATCCGTTATGATTGGAAATGGACTTACAGACCCGTACATCCAAGACGCATCGATCCCTGAATTTGCGTGTGATGGTCCTTATCCCATTTTCGATGACCCGGATGGCCCTCAATGCCAAAGCCTGCGCGGCAAGGTGCCGACTTGCCAAAGGCTAATCAACTCCTGCTACCAGTACAACAGTCGTCTTTCTTGCGTGCCTGCTGCACTATACTGCAACAGCCAGCTCTACGGACCAATTCAGCGTAAGCTTCCAATCCCATTATTCAGGCTTCTTGTAAATGGCTGATTAAATTTTTAGAGAGTGGAAGGAACCCTTACGATGTCAGACGTACTTGCAACCCTCGCGAGGATACATCGCTTTGCTACAGACAAATGGGTTGGATTGAGACCTGGATGAACGATGACGTGAACAAGAAGGCTGTTGGAGCGCAGTCCGATATCGAATTCGCGTCGTGCAACATGCAGGTCAACCAGGCGTTCTTGATGCAAGGCGATGGTATGCACAACTCCGCGACCTTGTTGACTGACCTCGTCAACGACGGTATAAGGCTGCTCATTTACGCCGGTAATGCGGATTACATGTGCAACTTCATTGTACGCCTCTTTTACCCCTCGCTTTTCTTCTTACTTTGCTAAAGATTTGATCAGGGGAACGAACGTTGGGTCGCGAACTTCGACAATACGTTCCACGATGAATTTGTCGAGGCGAAGCCAGAACCGTGGGTCACTCTTCGAGGCGGCAAAATTGCTGGTTCCGTTCGCTCGGCAGGAGATGGGGCCGGCAACGTCACATATGTTACGGTTTACGAGGCCGGGTAAGTACATATAGTTTATATGTCGACGTGGTGCTGACAAGTCTTCGTCATAGACATATGGTCCCCTTCGACCAACCCGAAGCTGCATTGGTGAGTTATCTTTTTGTAAAAATGCGCCTACCTGAGAGGCTAATGTCTCTTAGGACCTCGTTGTGAGATGGATTTACAACATGCCTTTGACAAACCAGACGAAGGTTTGGGGACACTAAACCCCAGGGTTCATCTCGCCTTTTCAAGACTGTAGTTTCTCTTACTTTCAACAACATCAAGACATAATAATACACGACATTTCGAGGATTAACATTGCGTCATTGACATGAATAGCTCGCAGATGTCCGCAGCAAAGGTACCCATGAGTCTATTGAGATCATCTCTTTCCTACTCCCAGCATCTATTCGTCGGGAGACCTGTTGCACTATTTACTCGAGAGCATTGTCCTTCCGCTTCGATCCTTGTTAAGCTAAATTTCTGGCAGCTATGAAAGCGAGAATGATGGGTTTCACGGTACTGGCGCTTATCTTGGGAACATTCGCGATCACGAATCAAGCGTCATTAAACGGCCACGGGCATACGGTAACGAATGCTCAGGACTATGGAGAGGATGTGCTGAAGGAAGCAGTTCTGGAAATGGACGTACGCGTTTATTTCTCAACGATGGCTGGAATCCACTAACCTGCTTGCAATCCTCACAGGTGGAATACAGACTGCGCGTTAAAGAGCCCAATATTTGTGACCCAAACGTTCAACAGTACTCTGGTTACCTAGACATCTCGAATTCGAAGCATTTGTTCTTTTGGTATGGTACTTTATGTTTTTAACTCTGTCTGTCTGACGTGCATGAAAGGTTCTTCGAGTCCCGGTCCAAGCCGGATGAAGCACCACTTATCTTATGGCTGAGTGGAGGCCCGGGCTGCAGCTCTTTAGCTGCATTGCTGTTCGACGTCGGCCCTTGCATGGTTGCTAATGAAGGGAAGAATCTAACCAACAACCCTTTCTCGTGGAATTCGCGCGCGAATATCATCTTTCTCGACCAGCCAATCAACGTCGGCTTCTCGTATTCGGACGATGGATCAACCATTAACAACAGTCCCGAGGCGGCCCTTGACGTCTACGCGTTCCTTCAGAAATTTATGGCACGATACCCGAAGTATGCGAATTCTGATCTCCATATCGCCACTCGAAGCTACGGGGGAACATACGCTCCGAATCTTGCCTCGGTCATTCATCAGAGAAACAAAGCGTTGGACATCGCACCTATTTCAGGGGTTAAGAAGATCAACCTCATGTCAGTGATGATTGGGAATGGCATAGCAGACCCTCATATCCAGGATGCGTCAATTCCTGCTTTCGCATGCGACGGACCATATCCCCTCTACGACCCAAGAGGGTCGGAATGTCGGAATTTGCGCGACAAGGCTTCAATATGTAAGAGGCTGACCAGCTTCTGTTACCGCAACAATAACCGTCTCGCCTGCTTGAGCGCCGCTCTTTATTGCAACAGCCAATTATACGGCCCTCTTGAAAGTATGCCCTACTCATAGTTTATTGACATTATCCAATGCACTAACTTAGCATTAGGGAGTGGCCGAAACCCTTATGATGTGAGGCGAACTTGCGATCCTCGCGAGGACACTTCGATATGTTACAAACAGATGGATTGGATCGAGACGTGGATAAATGATAACAAAGAAATCATTGGGGCTTTCTCGGATATTGAGTTTACATCCTGCAATTTGCAAGTCAGCCAGGCATTCTATTTGCAGGCAGATCGCATGCACAACTCCGCCATGCTGTTGACGGACCTCGTCAATGATGGTATTAGGTTGCTAGTTTATGCTGGCAACGCTGACTCTATGTGCAATTTCATTGTAAGTCCCTCTAATCTTGCAATTTTTTGTAAAACGCTAACAGTCAGTCAAGGGAAACGAGCGATGGGTCGTGGATTTCGAGAATGTATTTCATGACGAATTCGTCAAAGCGAAGCCGAAACCATGGATTACGCTGCAGGAGAAAGTGACATTCGGCACAGTTCGTTCTGCAGGAGGAGGTGGCTTGACAGCGGGCAACGTCACATTCGTCACGGTTCATGAAGCTGGGTATAACCTATCCTCCTTAATTGCGTCGACTTCTGACTGAGAAGTCTCCATTTGTTCAGTCATATGGTCCCCTACGATCAACCCCAAGCTGCACTGGTGAGTGCTCTGTGATATTGTGATTCTCAATGAGAAGAGCTGAAAGAGTACCTCAAGGATCTTCTTGTGCGATGGATTAACAACATGCCCTTAACAATTTGAATGAAGCCTCGAGCGAATTAGACGCCAGTTGTCATCTCTGATTTGAATGACCTGCATGCCCTTTGCCATTTAACATCCAAATAATTGATATGCTCTTGAGAATCATTCGGTGCTTTCTACATTTCATACAATGCGAGCGATACGTATACACGTGTTCTCCTCGAAGCTCACAAGGTACGCAAGCACACTGCTTCATGGAAGTCCGCATCGCGTCATCGACATGCCGTATGAGTAGTCGTTTCACAAATCTATACTAAGCACATTACTAACCCACATTCTGGACTTAAATACAGCAACGCTGTGACAATCGTTTGCTCAATAACGTCCCGCAACCCACACACCACGTCCAATAAATAATGAGCGAACAGTTGACTCTCTACACCGCGCGAGTAGGCATCACCCAATTCCCCGCGAGCCGTATCAGCACTTGCTAATATTATTTCATGTATAGGTCTGTCCATACGCGCAGCGAGTGAGCTTTTGGTGCATGTTCATGAAATTGACGCTGATTCTGACATGTGGATTTGTCTAGGCGGAAATCGCTCTTGCTGAAGTAGGCGCGAAATACACTCGCTTCGAAATCGACCTTCAGAACAAACCTGTCTGGTACGCACCGCAAGTCAATCCCGCTAGCAAAGTGCGTCACTCTTAACTCAGGGAATAGTTCTGGTTCTCACTGATTATCGCGTTCACGCGTATACTTTAGGTCCCGGCAGTCGCATACGGTGGCCCGGAGGTACCTCCTGATCAGCCTTCGCGGGATTCAGTGAAGATCGCAGAGTCGCTAGTCCTCCTTGAGTTTGTGGCAGACTTGCATCCGGGATCGCCTCTCCTTCCCAAGGACCCAGTCCAACGCGCTCAAGTCCGTTTCTTCATCGACGCGGTCAGCAATAAGGTCCCAGCCAACTGGTTTGCTTTCATGGCACGTGGGGAGTCGCCCGATGCGTTGATTAGCGGATTGGAGACAATCCAGAGTTTGCTACCTGAGGGCAAGAAGTTTGCCGTCGGGGACGAGTTCACGATCGCGGATGCAGCCATCGCGCCATTCCTCACCAGAATTGCGACGACTCTTGGGAACGACATTGGCGTGTACGAAGAGGGTCAAGGGAAGAAGGTATATGAGACGATCTGGAAGTCGCCTAAATTCGCAAAACTTCAGAAGTATTATGAGAACTTGACAGAGAGGAGTAGTGTTCGTGAAACTTACAACGAGGCAAGTCGTATCTCACTATTACCGTTTACCCTCTGAAAAAGGATGCTAATGAGTTTTTTGTTGTAGCAATTAATCAAAGATACGCTCGGCGCGAGGTTCACGCCGAAGAGGAACGCTTGAACGAGTTGCTTGCAACTACTCTCGTGCAACAGATTATCAAATTTCATCTTACGTGTCTGTACTACTCTGTAGGCATCGAATTCCTTTACATCATCAATCAATCAATCGAACTGTACGCCTCCGTCGACTATTATGCTTTGACCTTTGAGAATAACTCAGCTCATGACTGAAAAGAAAGGCGGCGGGCTTGACACACCAGTGATGAAATGAGCTTCTGGTTTCACGAGATAAGATACGATGCTGGCGATGTTCTCCGGCTGCCCAAGTGTTGCATCAGGGATTTTCATGAGCTGAATGAGATGTAAGCAATGGGTACATGTATTCTGCATCCCTTCGAAAACAGAGCTTACATCCCGCAAACTACCGGGGCCTGAGAGGACAGGTCCGACTGTAAGCATTTAAATCAGTGAAGACTCGTAACTTAAAGAAAGCCAACGAACTCAAATCGGTCTGAATTATTCCAGGCGCATACGCATTTACGGTAATCCCATGTTCACCCAATTCCAAAGCTGGTTGTTGATAATTGTGAATCAATGAATAGATGCAGTCTACTGGAACAAACTACGTACCAGCACATTGTGTCAACCCTCGAACAGCGAATTTCGATGATGAGTACGCGCCGAGAAGGGCGTTTCCTAATTCATTCACACATTCGGGACTTTGTAAAAGCCTCGTAACAGAATATGAGCGCACCTTTTTTCCCTAAGACCGATGAAGCACCTTTAATTCTGTGAGCATCTCAACCCATGGGGATTTCTTAAAATCGTACCAATGATCCTCCCTCCATTTCCTTGCTTGACCATTTGTCGCGCAGCGATCTGATAGCAAAGAAATACACCTCTGACATTTACTGCCCAAACCTTTTCCCAATCGGCAAGAGGCACTGAAAAGCAAGAATGATACTATCAGCAATTTGATTCGAGCAAGCGCCATGAACTGCGATACCCACACTTCAAAATAGATCCAGCTCCTCCGATCCCAGCATTCGCAACCATCTAAGCCGGTGATGAGATTGAAAGTAGTTCAACGGTGATAAAGCAACAACTCCTACCACGTCAAGACGGCCAAGCTCCTTGACTGTTTCGTCAACTATATGCTGCACCTCGCTCTCTTGAGTGCAATCAGCGATAACCACGAGCGCCTTGCGACCTTTGCTACGAATCTCATCGGCAACCGCATTGAGTGCCTCTAATTTGTTCTCTATATCGTTTACCGTGACATCGAGGCCGTCATCCGCGAGGCGAAGAGCAATTGAACGCCCGATTCCGCGAGCAGCTCCAGTGACAATTGCTGTCTGAGGTGCGAACTTGATAGAGGTCATGATTGCGCAGGTGTGCGAGCTGGAGGTGAGAGTTGACGGCGTCCATACATCGTGCATCCAACCGCGGACCTTTATATGATCGTACTGATCCACTTTCTTCCATTGGCAAGTGGTGAGCTTGAGGGTGTTCGTCGCATGTGATACATCCGACCTCGGCCATGTGTGAGAGCAGTGGGAATGATATAGGTCAGTTCTCCATCTCGATTCTGAGATGGCAGTGACATGGCTTGAGAGAAAGTCACTACGAAACATCCGATATAGGTCATGAAAAAACGATCATCGGAACTAGAAGCTGATGAACTTCATGAAGCTATCGAGCGCAGACACGATGCTCGCGTTGGAACGAAAAGACGACCGGACTTCAATTATTAGTTGCCGCCGTCAGGAATTCGTGTCTATGGTATGATGCTTATTAGCACTTCCAGGCAAGTTGACCATAAGAGCAGACACGGCACCTTGTCCCGCGAATTCGACACCACTAAACACCATTCTCCTCCGGGAAGATAAAAAGTGTTTGTGGGACTTGCAAGGCATCATTCTCGCGACGCGGCAAACTACTGACAACATGAGTTGGATTTGAGGATAAATCTTCGTGTAGTCGAATACTAGTGGAGACTGTCTGTGAGGTTTTGCGAGTTGCGACTTGACATCGATATCGAAGGGGGACGGGGAGGGGGAAAGGTATTGATTTCAACTTTTGTCGGGTTGTGCCGTCTGTGAAAGTGCTTGAAGACTTCCACATATTCGCCAAGATCCACCGACACTATCATCGAATCTCCGAGAACTTCTACAGAACGGTTCCTGACGCAATGCTGGATTCAAAGATTTGGAAAGGCATCTGCGATCGTCGTTGGGGAAAATGAAGGAGTAGAGGGCGGCCGGTTGCATTGCGGTATGTGGTTCGCTGTGTTCGATAGCGTATGAATATTCAATAGACTCACCAAACCAAGTGTTCCGCGTGTTCATGTACATTAAACAACTCGTTTACATCGATGGCGAGTCGGCGGATAACGAGTCGGCGAGATTGAAGAAATCCTCGGGGCAATCGTCAGTTTTCCGTGAAGTTCTGCAGACCAGTTCAAGACGATATGCTGCGGTGGCATAGACGATCTTCTGGAAAGAGATTCTTTCCAGCCACCGTTTGTTCCGGCGAAGTGACCAGCCTCAGATCCAAAGCTTCTCGTCAGCCAAACTTCTCGTCCCAATCGAGCAGGACTTGGAGCATCGGGGCTGACTTCTGAAAGCTCTATAAAAGACGGCCCAACTTCTGTCCTTTCCCCTCAGCGAGTTTTCCCTCTTACCACTACCTTCTCAAGCTCGCTCTCCCCCCACCCATCTCTCTTCTACTCCTCCCAATGCCCACGACGTTCGTCGCCCCTCATTGGTGTGCGCGCCGTCTTCTCTCCTCACCGGTAGACGAGCTTGCCTCAACGGTGCTCCGATGCCTGGCTTGGGGAGGTGGCACAGAGAGGTGAGCAAGCCCTTTCGACTCATGACTCATCGATTGGACACATAGCTGACGAGCAGTTCTCTAGAGTAGAGCAATTCGAGGGCGAATGCTGGTAGCCCCCGTGACACGTTCCGCCGATCGCTATCTCCCGTCAGTGAACCCAGTCGGTAGCGCCGGCTGCGTAGAGTCCAGGGAAAGAGGCGTTTCTCGGTGTTCTCTGGAACCCAGTCGCTAGCGGCGGTCTGC